>CATIWO010104169.1:0-19871 GCA_949673435.1 Macaranga tanarius | reverse complement strand
ATAAAGAATTAAAAAGCTTGTAATTTTAATTGGTGTAATTAAACAAAAGAAACATAAGCATTGATGGGTCAAAGAACTTTGGAGATTATTGTTACAAGTGGCTAATAAACAATAACTAATGAACTGGAAACTAACTAATAATTAAGCAGTTGTTACAGCACTCATGTAGTTGTCACTGAAGCCCTGCTTCCATTTGTCCGAGATTATTTGTCTTTTTAATCACTTTAGTTGTAATTAGTACAATTAACATTGATATTAATCACTCAAATTAAGATGATATGAACATAATAAACCAACACAAAAGAAGAAGCCATTTGAAGAACAAGGTCAAAATTTTATAAACATTGTAGACGCGTTGTTTGGCCGTCTTAATTCATGTTCAAAAAAAGAAGCAGAAACCAGCTATATCAAGTAACACACTAAAATACAAATGCTATGTTAGAGATTTTCCTATAAAAATAGGCACTAAAAGTTACATCAATTTATTCCTTTTTGAACTGCTCCTTCTGAGTATTATATAATTTGAATTATATATTAGAGTAAGTTGTTTAGTTGGAGGTAGCTAGAGTTTATTGAATGAGAATAAGACATATGGGATAGGACATTAGCAATGCCTGAGTGACCTAGCCATGTATGATTTCGGACGTCCAAGAAAATTTCCCTGTAGATGAAATAAGCAATTATGTCATTTCATATGTTGCACTTATTATTTACTCACTGTACATGTGATATTTTTTAGTTAATTGAGACGACTAGTTGGATAAAAGTTATCAATATAATATCAAATCAGGTGATATAAGAAATTTATATAAGAGTGTTGATCAATTAAATAGTGCAGATCATATTATTGGTACGAGTGGTAAAAAGATTTAGTTTTTTTAAATAAAAATTTAAAATTTAAATTTTATATATGTAGAAACATGTGATGAGAAAATTTAAAATAGTAAAAACTTATAAAAATATCCAATATCAGGTTATCAAATAAAAAAGAAATTACGACTCATTCCTTTGGAGGTAAAAGTTCACTTCTTATTGGTTATCAAAATTAATTATTTAATGTTAACATATGCCAGTTATTTCATGATTAGATATATAAATGTTTAATATTCTCCACTGAAATTATAAAAGAAAATTAAGTTGTTTAATTAATTTAAGCGCTTTTGCTTTGATCCATTAAAATTTTGAGGATAAATTATAATTTAGGTTTCAAATCTTGACACAATATTGGTCCACATATACATGATCATCAAACTAAGACAGCACAGAAATTAATCTTTTTCTTTCTTTATTAGGATTCATGTGTTGTACTCTCAATGTGAACATATATATAAGGAGAGTGAAAACTGAATACAAAACCAAAATTGATCATTAATTTGTGCCGTGACGGAATTGTTGCTAATTGTAAGATGATTACATTCAGTGACTGAAAATTTTTGGACCCTTCATGTGCCTTACAGGGAAAAACATTTTTTTTTTCCCTCAAGAGAGACTGATAACACCAGCTAGCTGTTTCAAAAAAAATGCTACATTTTGCAGGAGCTAAGCATTTTACCATCTAATCTCATCTCATATTCATTGCAAGATTTTTGCATTCACATTACATAAGATCCATATATTCTTGATAAGGATATGCATGATTTAATGTGTAGCTAGGTTTTACACTATAGTAAATTAAGTGTAATGTGATCAAGATTAGAACTGAAACTCTAGGAAGCAATTTTCTTGCTATGATCAAAATCTAAATTAATAGTAAAAACTAGTACTAGGAAAGTTCCAAATAATTTGACAGAATTGCAAAACAACAAATGTGTGAATAAAAGAAAATGTTCTAAATTAATGCATATAAAAATATTGAAAGCTACGTAAGCTAAAATTCTATTGTATAAAGAAATTAAATAGATTAATAAATACAATTTACTATAGATGTATATGGATCTATCATAGAGCCGACCAACGGGAAGAGTCCCATAGCAAAAGCCAAAACAGTGTCTCTACTAGTACAAATACACAAAAACAATGTCTTCTACTTGTCTTCTCTTCTTCTCTATATAGAGCCTGTCTTTTACCTCTCGTTTACCCCCTTCAAATTCAAGAAACCCTTGATTCTTTTGCCTTTAAAGTTTATTATAAAGCTAGAAATATTAATTTTGATCCAGTGGACACTAGAAAGTTTCTTGGTAACATGGGATCAAGAACACAAGGAAGCTCAGATACAGCTTCAAGCGAGGAACATGATCGGCAAGAACTAGTCAAAGAAGATGGAGCAACCATTACTACTACTAATAGTGCCACTAAACGTTCTTATGAGTGCACTTTCTGCAAGAGGGGATTCACCAACGCGCAAGCCTTAGGTGGGCATATGAATATACATCGCAAAGATCGAGCAAAGACCAAGCATGTCATCATGTCTTCTTCTTCATCGTCAATTTCGAGCAAAACTAATGACGAATACATAAGCCCTAATTTTATGGGATCGATTTCAAGTGAGCCCTTGAGTTACCATCAAGTCTTGGAGTCTCAAAGGAACTATCCAATGTATTTTCAACCATATGGGTCATCATATAGCCCTAGGCAGCTGCCACAAGGTTATAATCATCATGGAAGTCATGATCATTTTCTTGCCCCAAGAAATGATCAATCTTTGAACATGAATGAACAACTTTGGGGTGCAAATTTAAGCTTGCAAATTGGGTCTAATCATTTAGATGATAATGGAATGAATATGGAAATTGCAAAAGATGATGAAGTGGATTTGGAGCTTCGACTTGGTCACGATCGGTAATTTACTTGCATCATCTCTATTTATTTATATGCCCATTAACCTACTTGTTGTACAGGAAAGGTTTATAATTTTGTTTGACGGAGGCAATATTGATATCATGAACTTGATGTTGTATAGTACTCTTCTATATAGGCATTATATTATTTATATATATATATATATATATTGAACTAAAAACTCTATGAGATTGGACCGTGAAGGAAATGGTTTTTGTGATTATCAAGCACGTAGTTAAGGAGAAGAATGAATCTTGATCTCGAAGTTGCAATGGTCGAAGCTCTATATTAAGTTTCTTGAGGTGAGATTATATATTGTATGGTGTGTTTTTCTTTTAAAATTCAAAGCAAATTAATTAGAGTGCTCCATGTTATTATTCTTTTATTATTGATTAATTATTAAATTGCAATACTTCTTCAATTCAATTCTGCAGCCTTGTTTGTTGCTACTAGAGATGCCTCAATACATATATAAATCATCTTCCATGTTTATCCATTTTCCTTGAAATAAAGAAATGTGTATTTGGTTTTAACTTGTTGCAAATCATTTCTTGTATTGAATTAGTGATTGTCTAGATAGGAACATAAAATGTTGAACGTATTTGTTCGTATTAATTTGTCACGGTGTTATTTTTTGGAATGGTGTCAAATAAACCTATCTTCACCCTACATTTTCAAAGGGAAGCAAGCATGCATTAAAAAGTAACTCTGTGCTATCTAATGACTGATTGATTTTAATTTTAGGCTCTCTCACCTTAAAATAGAGAAGTTTTCAACATTAAGAATCAGTACGCAAATCAGTACACATATGATCTAGATCATATTGTTTCTTACATTTACCTTTGAAGAGACTTTGTACATCAATTTGATAAGAGCATGCTGCTTATAATTCAATAGTGAATTCCTCTTATTCCTATAGTACATTTTATCTAGAAAGGAGATAGAACTTTGTTGCAGCCTAGTTAATTTAATTAAGATGATCGATTTCTTCAATGCAAAAGCATGCATCTGGCGAAATTTAAACCAAAATGTGTTATATGTTGCTTTTATGTAGTTTTAATGTGCATGCTAATTAAGGATCGTGCTATTATGCAGAATAGTTCGTCAGAATTACATTTTTTTTAACATACTAGGAATTATCAATTATCTATATGAAACTTTATTTCTTTTTTAAGGTGCTAGAAATTATCTATCTGACAATGTTTCTATAAAGAACAAGATATATCCTGTGAATCTCAGCGAAATTATGCATGTTGACCTCTTCCACTCTTGTAAAATCGTTGTCATACATAGAATTAGGGAAAATTAATGTAGCAAGTAAATAATTAGAAGCTGTTTTTTGCACTAGGTAGATAGTAGCAACAGGTTTTCACACCTCGTTTTGGATATGAAACCAAAAATCAGCTATTTCAATGTTTCTGATCTGACAGGGAAAGTAATAGAAACTTTTCCATAACTATAAAACAAACAAGAACTAGTACCTTTTAATTAAAAAAAAAAAAAAACTATTACCTTTTAATTAATAACACGTGTGATAGAGTTGGGAGAGAATATATATTCAGTACTAGCTATGTATTAAAATTATGGGTGATAGTAGATATCGCGCCGTGCGACGTCAAAAAAAAAAAAAAATTAAAAATGTCTCACATTTACAGAAAATTGTAATTTGAAAAGAGAAGCTAAAAGGACAAATGTCGTGCAACATGATGTTACTATTCATGTTACGTTGTAATGTTACTATTCATGTTACGTTGTACGATGTTTATTATTATCCTAAAATTATAAATAAATCATTCATGAATTTAACCACGGCATGATTCGAATCCTCATATTAAAATTTGGAGAGAAATTGTCATTATTAAACTACTCCCTCACTGTTAAAGGTATAATTCGAATCCATCCAAATATTTGATTGCTCTGTTGATAAATGCTCAAATACTTTGGAAAGAGAGGATGGTTTTGCCCACAATTCTCAAGTAGCTGGGGTTGTCAAGATACAGCTCAATTATAATTTTATCATATATTTTTTTTTTGAAAGAAATTTATGTTTCTCTAAACTTGTTTTATGAAATAATATACAAGCTAGCTAGCTCTCAAGTCTTGTCTATCTGACTAGGTTTCAGTGTGGAGCCTCTCATGGGCTGGGCTAGTGACTAGAATGTTCTATGCTACCTAGAACAGACCGAATTGATTGCACCAACATGGCTCAACAAAAGAGCCTAATCAAGTTTATGCTAATGATGGATATGGAGAAATTTTCAAGAAGCAAGAACCATGAGAAGCACATGCAAAGAACTATGGTTGTACTTTTCCATTAGTTTGAAAAATGCTTTGTTAGGTCTGAAGCATTAGCAAGATCCCCATAAAAATGGATGAACATTGGCATCATGTTTTGAATAATTAGGGATGCTTCACAAGGAAGTGATGTAGTCCCACAAACCCATCAAAATTTAGGGACCAGAGAAAGAGAAAGGAGAAAGATGATATATATGAAGCAGGTCACTCTCATTACTACTATTGCTTCTGGAATATCATATGCTTTGCTTAGGAAAATGACTTCTCTTGAAGCACAACTATTTTCACCACAAACAAAACCCCTTTTGTACAAAGAGACATAATTTTTCTGTAAATAAGACAACCCTTTAACTAGGGTCTTGAAAACTATGCTCACTAGTGCACAAGAAATCGTATAACCATTCTAGTGCACATAAGTTAAACATTGTGGCTCATATCTTAATATCTGCTTAGAGAAATAGGCACGTTAAATTTCTAGTTTTGGTCAAAAAGAAAGGGGAGAAGATAACTATTATCATTTCTCTTATTTTTATGACTTGGTGATCTTTTCATTGTTTGAGACGTGTGGGGAACTTGAGCCATTGATTGGCTAAGAGTTGGCCAGGTATATATGAATTTAAAAGCATTCTCTTCATGTGTCTATAGTAAATTGGAATATATGGATTGTTATTGGATGATGATTTTGAACTTTGGTACTTCCTTTATATATAAGATAGACCACATAGTCACTTAAATCTTCGGTTGCTAATAACTATTACTACCAATGCTAATATATGAACCATTAGTGCTATGTTCGTCCAAGAATGATCAAAGCTTCTAATTCATTTTATAATGGTTTATTTTGACCTATATTTGCTAAACTACTTTATTAGATGGGGAAATTGCTCTCATTCCCCACAAAGTGGATTGTACTTTTAAAAAAATCAACTTTAGGGACAAAATTTTAAGCCTTTCATGCATAAATTATCAATAATTAGTGCTTCCACTAAAAATTGTTCAACCAAAAAGTGAGTTTACATTCAAAACATTCCAAGCTCCTATATACATTAATGGAACACAATTCCTTCTATTTCACCACCCATTCAATAAAACATTTTTTGTTCTTTTCATACATTATTTGTACTAAAAGAGATGAAACTATAAGAAATTAAAAAGGGAAGTGATAGGAGTTACGACGTCAGTCCATTTCCCTTTTTGTCCCCCCGATACAGGGGCCATTTTAATATATATATATATATTTTAGGGCAAAAGGGTATAAATTTGTCGCAACTTGTGACGCACTATAATGTCACAAGTTGCGACACTAACCCTTTGTTTGGGCAGTAAATTTAGTAGGGGGGAGAAAATCAAAATTCTCTTGTTTGGATGAATGAGAGAATGAGAAGAGAGCAGAGGAAAAAATTGGTAGAAAATGTTTCACTTAGACCCACAGTTTTTAGTCACCTAATTTTGGGGAGAAAATCTCCTTTCTTCCTTTCCCAAACAATCCAGAGAAAATAAAAAATTTCCTCCCTCATTTTCTCTCCCCTCATTTTCTTTCCCTCCTAATTTTCTTCTCAAACAATGGGTAAACTTTACCCAATTAAAAATTCTTAACCTCTCATGACAAGCTCTGAACAAGCTGACTACATTTTTATTTTGCCCCCATTCATTTTTGCTAAAAAAGGAAGCAACAAAAATTTCTAATTTGATGGGCGAGTCTGATTGTAAGGTTTCCCTCGGAGGCAAGGACATGACCTCTTGTGCTTTAGACACATGGGTTGTGTCCATATAAAGAGTTGTGGATGCTGATGCATATAGTTAAGGGCCTGAGGGAGGGTGCATGTGCAGCTGTGCAAGGGACCCTCCCACCACTTTTGCCATGCATAGTATCCTTCTACAGTACTGTAGAGCACATGGATTGAAATAGGGCATGGTCATTGGTCTCTGGTCTCTTTAGGGCAATCTCTTGACTTTAGGAACCTCCTATTATGGTTTGTGTCCCCATATTACGAAGCATCTTCCCATCCCCCTTACTCTTCTTCTTACAGTCACTTGGATGCAGAATTTTCAAGCTTGCTTGCCTTTCCCTTTCTCCTTGCCTCTCTCTCTCTCTCTCTCACGCCGTACCTTTTCAGTTGCCCACATTCAATAATCATACACTCATCTCAGAATATAGGCATGATTTCATGGATTTATTCCCGTGTTCCTTACCACCTTCCTTTATGTTTTCTTGATACTGCTCTTTTGCCATTTTTAGAATAAGCCCCCTTAAATTTATGTAATTAACTAAGTATTGCCTATAACAAAGAACAATTTTGAGGCAGGGAGTGATCTAGCCTATATTTTTAATTTAAGGAAATTTTGAGATATGAGATTTAAATTTTATTATCATTAATTTGTTTGGAATGGGAGAAGTATTCTCTAGTATCTATCAATATTTAAATTATTGACTTTCTAAATAATAGAAACAAAAATTTTAAACATAGTATCAAGTTATAGCATCAGTTGATAATTGATTAAAATAAAACTGAATTGAGTTGTATATTCTTTTGATCGACTTGATTTTTTATTTATTTTTTTTAAAGTTCTTTCAAAAATAATAAAATTCCAATGAAATTGACAAATTTTTCTAAAATAAATCAATAATTTTCATTTTCACAATTAAGAAAAAATAACTTAAAATGCATTTTGGTTGACTCTTGAAAACACAAATATAATAGATGAAATTAATTCCCATGAACCTTCCAAGTATTTTTATCATATACAACCTCACACCTATAACCTGTAGCAAGGTATTATGTTATGTGATCAACACGCAAGAAGTCTAAATTAGCTTTTATAGCACGTACAGAAAGAAAAAAAAAAAAAAAGACCAAGAACAATCATTCTGTCTTCTCTTGGAGAAGTCTTAATGCCCACAGGATTATGATGTGAACTCATCGGACAGGAGGGAGCAAAAAGAAAATTAAGGTGCTTGAAACAAGTGTAAATTCAACATTTCCTATGTTCATCGTACATAACCCACAAATGTGACAATCTTTTTAATTAAGACAGACATAGAGAATTGCATGGTAATTTCCTTGTTAAGATTTGATGTTCATGAACCTACTTTAATTTCCTTAACTTTATCACCACACATAAAAGCATATATACTTAATTAAATTAATGTCTTTGTCTGGCAGTTTGTGGTGGAGTTTAATTTTCGTTTCCTACCTTTTACTAGTACACTTGCTAGTGCTATTTATTATGAAAAGAATTTAAATTTGTTTTGTGTTAAAAAGAAAAAGAAAAAAAAAAGGTACATAATATAGAAATGATGTTTCTTCAACTGGATTCAATCCCCCATTTCAGTGTTAAGTACTCTTTTATTTTATTCACAGTTGAATCATAAAAAGAATTTTAAGACTTTCGAATCTTTTTCTTTTTTTTTTATCTCATTGCAACTGTTGATGCCCCACAACTTTTATTAGATGCATGGATTTGGTGTCTCTGGCTAATTTTTTGATTCTTTAGTACTATCTATCACTGACTATCTGTCGATTCGGTTTGATTTGGTTTAAGAATCTCTAAAACTGAATTAAATGAACATATTTTGGTTTCAAATCGAACATATTTTGGTTTCAAATCGAACTGAATCAGTAGTTGAACCGAATTGAATTGGTTCAGTTCAATTTTTTTCGGTTTTAACTTTTTTTTATTTTTTATAATTTTAAACTCATTTTATTTATATAATTTTTCAATATTCTAATAAGATGTATAAGATCTATTAATGCTAATTTTTTATATTTATTTTGTTTATTTTATTAATTACTTTTTTAGAAAATCAAATGAACCGATGCTCTAAAATATATTTAAATATTTTTTGTTAGTATTTTTTTATTTTTAAATAATTTTATTAAGAGTTTTATGTATTTAGAAACTAATATTAGTAATAAAATTTAAAATATTATTACTAAACTAATCAAACCGAACTATAAATACATAAAATTTTAAAATGTACTATAAATTTGGTTCAGTTCGGTTTAATATATGTTTTTATAATAAAAACCAAATCGAACTAAACTTATTTCAGTTTGATTCGGTTTAAATCGAATTAGTATATTTTATTATTAAAACCAAACCAAACCAGTAGGTTAAATTTTTCAATTTTCAGATATTTTTGCTCACACCTAATCACTATGTACACTTTCAGTGACTTCTTTGCTTTTTTTTTTTTTAACTTTTGAATTTCATTAACTATTGAGAATCAAAAAAATATATATATAAATACAATACTAAATACTCCTCTTTTCATTGAGAGAGAAAAATTATACCTAAAAAAAAAAATAGCACATAATATATAAAATATTTCCTGATAAAATAAGAAGAAAATCTTTTTTAGCGAAAATTTTTTTTTACCATCGCACTAACTGCGTCTCAAATATACTGAATGAATCAAACCGAAACATAATTGGACTGTATTCTTCAAATTTTTACCTCTACAAACTATTTCAAATCAACCATTTAACTGTTCTAATAGATGGATCAAGCACTAAAGTGGAAGAAACTTCACACAAAATATTCACTACAATAAAAAAAATTATTCATAAACTATGAAAATAATCCATTAAAATTTGATTTTATACTCAAATTTATAGATAAGATCTAATACATATAAAAAAAACGAAAAAAAAAATCTAGTGTTTTTCAAACAAAAATCATTAGATCAACCCTGGTCTAAATAAAGAAGAAGAAGACGAGGACGGAGGAGAAGAGAGGTAGGTTCAGTGAGTTCTTTCCTGCAACATGTAAATGCACAAAATTCATTGAATGGCAAAGTGCATTTCGTTATAATTTTTAAAAAAATATATACCAAAATTTTAATAGACTCTGAACATATTACACAGGACTAATAGATTTACCAATAAAAATAATTAATTTAAATATTTTCTTGTTAATGTATTATATTATTCAATTGTAAAACATTAATTCAGAATAATTAGACATGTATCAATATTGTAGGTGAAAAAGTTTTATGCATTAAGGGTTTTCATTTTCGAGAGAGAATAATAGAGCTAGTGACTTCAAGTAATGAAGTCCAATATAATTTATTTTTTTCAAAAAGTAATGATATAATTGGATTATTGATTACACAAAAGAGGGTCCCAAATCTTTATTAAATCCCACAAATTTTCAGACAAATGGAGCTTCTGCAACCAGGTATTTGCTATGCCCTCTAGATATATGACCAAATTAACTGTAATTTCAAACTTAACATCCATTTAATTTTGACATATAATTGTATTGTCAAAGCTATTAAGTCCTAATTTATAGTAACTTCCAATTGGAATCTGGTCCTACCTGCTCTGAAGAAGTAATTGGCAACAGAAAGGACAAATTAATTTGTTCTTGCACTAAATATTATCATTTAAAATTTCTTCGTATTTAGTACTCCTTTTTCTCTTTTTAGGAAGATATTAATGAAATTTCAATTTCAAACCAATATGATAATTTTTCTTGATGATATATAGTAATTGGCTGAAATGAATATTTGGACAAAATAATTTAAAAGAAAGCTACTTGAGCTCTATTTTGTTGTATGTTTTGATTTTCTATTACAAGCACTTAATTTTAATTAAAATGCAATATCGTTCTTTTTTGAAAAAAATATATATATGGATACACATTTAACATCTAATATTTTGATAATGTACTAAAAAAAGATAAGTACAGAAAAATTACGTGATTTAGCGTTTTTTCATTTTTAATCTTGTGGGTTTTTTTGTGATATTTCAGTATCTTGTGATATATTTCTTTACCAAATATGAGTCAAACTCACTAATACCGTTAACTGCGATGATATGGATATTGACTCATCATCCACGTTGGCATTTACATCAGCACGCAGTGTCTACGTCGGCATCCATGTCAACAAGTTGGTTTTCACGTCGGTATCCACGTCAGCACGTTAGCATCCACATTAGCGTTCACGTCATCAGAGTTAAAGGTGTTAGTAAATTTGACCTAAATTTATTAATAGCAGATATTACAAAGTACTAATGTGTCACGAAAAAAATTATATAGTTAAAAGTGAAAAAATACTAAACTACATAGTATTTTTTATACTTTATCTCTAAAAAAAAGTGTACACAATATATTTGCTCAAAAATAATTCTTTTTCATAAATAGTAACGATTTTTTTTTCATAACAACAGCACTTCATTAGAAGAGCAAAGCCTTTTCGGCAACAAAAGATCAAATCAAGTTTTTTGATGCCCAAAAGGATTTGCACTTCTAATGAAATGATGTTGATCCAAATAGATAAAAATGTGTTTATCAATATCAATGTTAATTTGATTTGTATTTGGCTACATAAAGAAGGACAAAGTTTCCCAATAATGGAAATTTCCCCTCCAACAAAAGCACACCTTGATGATGGCTTCAAAAGTGATGTGATTTTAATTAAGATCCAATGCAATGACCCAAGTCAAAAACAACGGGTGGAATCCCAGTACCTAGTTTTGAAAGAAAGGGAAACGAAATCTAGGATTTAAAATTCTTCAGAGACAATGAAATTTTTGAAAGGAGGACATGTAGTGGACAGATTTATCATTACCCAATAAAAATTCTCCAATCAAAATTAGCATTAACGAAAGTAATAATTCAGTTTTATCTGTCTCCACCATTTCTTTTTTTTTATCAAATTTGATGATATTTCATTTCACCAAATAAAAGAATTACAGAGTTTAGTACAATAAATATTAAAAATAACTCTAACAATAAACAAATAATATTTTTTTCATAAAAATATATAAAATAAAATACAAGAGAACAAACTAAAATATTCTTTTTTGGGATACAGAAAGAAACCTTATTGGTCAGAAACATCATACTGATGCGACGAATGAGTCTGATCGGAACGAAATCTGACTATTTTCTTCAAGTATCCACCATCTTAAACTGTCATCATCATAATTTACCAATCCTAACCTCTCTTAGACAGATCAGACTATTTAATACTGCAAAAAAACCCAGCTATAATTAAAAAGCTATTTAAAGTAAAAAAATTCACACTATTTTAAGATAAAACTAAAATAGATCTATTATTTAGTTACAAAATAAAAAAAAATAAAAAAATAAAAAAAGAAGTAGTTTTAGATAATTTTTGGCCAAAAACCAGTAACACTTACTGTTGAAGAAGAAGAAACGTAGAGCAAAGGAAAGAGAAGGTAGGTGAGGAGAGAAGGTGTTTGCTTTGATTAAATTAAACCATATAACATATACAAGACAAATGTAAATTACCAATTCAGCTTTATATGCATAATTTTCTTTATTTCTAAATGCATTAACTACATTTGAAAAAAAAAAAAAAATGAGTGGTAACATATATGCACGTATATATACTCTACTAATAGAGCCGTAATATGCATATCACATGCTACATGTGATTATTTTTTATTTGAATAATTTTAAGGATGTATTTTTTATATGGGATGATATATTGAGAATAATTTATTTTCTGGATAATTATAAAATTTATTTTTTATATTTTTTTATCTAAATCACTAATATTCTGCTGAATTCTGACTAGTTTAGTTCGGTTGATGCGGAAGTAGAGATATAAAGATGGTCTTAATGATAAATTCAACATAAATACATATAATTTAAGTAATAATATTTTTTTACCAGCTAATCTGAATGATTATTTATTTTTATTATTATTAATAATTAAAAATTAATTAGGTTCAACTTTTTTTATTACAACGGAAATAATATTAGCTTCAACTTTGAATCACCCTTTCCAATATAAGTATTGTGAAACGATAAAACTTGTAAGTGTGAGTGTGACTGTCCAAGTAGGTACTCTCCTAGTCATTTCCTTCTCAGAATATTGAACATCGATCCATGTATGTTCATCCTTTCTAATTCCAAACTCAGCATATTTTAGTCAAATTTAAATGGCCATATACCTTTTTTTTTACATGAAAAAAGCACTAAAATGACCATGGAAATTTTGCCTAAATTAGTTCTAAATATCTGCCTAACTAACCTTGTCCCATAATTAATTCATGTTAAAACGTCATTACACAATTACTACTATTATTATTATTAGTCCCAACAATGTGGGGTCAATTGATGAGAGGGAATTTGAAGACAATTCTACTTCCAAAGTCATGTTCCTATCTATCCAAATTTTATGTTCGAGTGCAATGTATTTATATAATCTTCTTTTTGACTTATAATTAATTAATACACCCACTTATTCTAAATATCTATCAAACCTTTTGTTGATTATAAAATAGCGTATGCCAATAAACCTCATCTTAATAAAAAGGAAAATACTAATCAACTTTGAGAAAAAAAAAAAAAAAAAACCCCCAGAAAATAGATATCTGACGATAAGACATAAGTAAAAATAAACTTTTTTTTTTCAAGTTTTTTATTGTGTCATAAACTGTAAATTTCCAAAAGTTGAATCTAGATAAGTCAAAAGTAAACGCTAAAAAATTTCTCTCAATACTCTAGAATAATTCTTCATAAATAATAAGAAAATTTCATTTGAATTTAATGCATCCATGTATAAATTCTCAATGGGTAACTATTAGTTTTATTACTTTCATCTTAAGGTGATTTTTAAAAATTGATAATATTTTTATATAAAAATATTTAAAAAATTTTAAACTATATTAAATTTTTTTTTTTTTTGAAATTAACAAAACACACAAACACACTGGGTTTGGGACATGACACACTCATTCACAAAACACTCATTCACAAAACTATGACAATTTTGTAAATGCGCTTAAAAATTCTATTATATTCCTATTATAACACTGATATTAGTACTAACCTAATAATACTCTTTTATTCCAAATAATTCAAATACTAATTTAAATTATTAATTTTTTTTTAATTATTATTTTTATTAGTAAAAAGTAACCAAAATTTTATTATTATAATATTTTTGAGTTCATACTATTATAAACTATTTGATTAAAGTATAATTTATTATAATTATTTATTTAATTATTTTAAAATATATGTATTATTTATAGTCTGCACAAGAAGCGGATTGATGACTAGTTTTATATTATTTTTAAAAAATTATTATTTTTATAATTTTTTTGAAATAAAAATTTGAAATTTTATAATTCTAAAAAAATTTCAATATAAGTGTCCACCATATAATAAAATTAAAAAAAATATAGATTAGTAAAAATAAAAGTTACCTTCAAATACACCAACATATGGGTGGATTAATTCTTTAAACACACTTTTTTTTTAAACCACCAGTATTCGGTCTCTTATTCCATTGAATTTTGAGTAATTCGGTTCGACTCGTATACAATTACAAAAGGTTTCTTATATGGTTCTTTAAATATATGTGTAAATTTTTTATAATCTATTTTTTTCCGTTTTTTTTTTTTTGAACTCTTTCTTTTTTCTCTTTAATTATGAAGGCTTTTTTTTGAAACTATGTATAGCATTAACAGGAATTTCTGTAAATAAATTTTCCATGAATGACTTAATTAGAAACTCTATTTTCTAGTCTCTATAAATAGCTCAAGTGGTAAAAAGATGTTAACATTTATTGTGAAAATTAATGATAAAATTTTTATCTCTTGATTTATCTTTTTATAATATTTGAAATTAACCATTCCAGTTAGAGGTTAATAAAAAAACTCTATTTTGTAAATGTAACAAATTGATTTCAATTGATGGAATACGAAGTGGTACGTGCTAGTGCCCTTTAATTAGACCATAAAAAATTTGTCTTACTTGAGCTTTAAATGGAGACTTTTCTTGTTCTTCTTCATATTTCATCTTTTTTATTAGGTGTGACGTAAAGGAGAAAAGCCATTTTCTGGTCCCAGGAACACAAGCTATACATATTCGGGCATCTGTCCATATAAAATTAAATTCAACATATACATGAACATGCATCACATATATATACTAACCTTTCAACAAGAGAAAAGAACATCGTATTATATATCCCAAATGTGGTACCCCCATTACAACATCAAAATAACCAAAAAACAATTCATTGAAGACTACCTATAGTCCTCTGCCTGTAACCTGATAGCAAAGGGTGGAGACATTCGAATTGAAGGGCAGGGCTCAATTTCTTTTTCTGTCCTTCCAGGAGCCTTACAGGGCTAGAAAAAAAAAAAAAAAAAAAGACTACCTATAAGGACAAATTATTGACATGACCCTAATATTTATATTTTTTGCTAGATTTTGTACATCTGCTGTGTTGGTTTTTACTGTCCCATGCCTTTTGTATCCAATTATATCTCCTCAATCATATTTTTTAATCAGACTTGACCAATTTCATAATATATATTTTATAAAAAATATTAAATTGATGCACCATATAAAAAGAATTATGTTTATAGTGAAAAATTTATAAGTATTGTTTTTGGTTGGCCTTAAGAATATCTAAAATTTGGAATTTTTTAGAACATTAACAACACTTAATTATTTTTTCTTTAAATGATTTTAAGAGTACATCTCCATTTATATATGCATTCATAAAATATTTTTATTTTTTATAGATGCTAGTCCCAAATATTAAATTTTAGATAATTGAAGAGAGAAATAAACTCCCTCAACTACTTGAAATACTCCTTGAGATTAAATGTTCTTTTTTTACTTACATGATATATAAAATAATTACAAATTATTTCACGTTTTTTTTAGCATAATTATTTCACATTTAAACTTTATAAAATCTGTTAGGTATATTTGCTAAATTATTTTTAATAGTTCTTAGACTCTAGAACTATGCAATAATATTTTTATGAAACAAACAGTCGTTCATTAATTTTATTTTTGTCACGTGACTCATACAATTAATCAAAAGTGTTATATATAACTTATAAATATTTAACTTAAAATTTTAAGAATGCAGTTTTTTTATTCTAAAGCTAAACTTACATAATTATAATTTTCTTTACATGAAAAAAATGAATTTTAACTTATGGACATTATAGTTACTTTTAAAATTAAGAGATATCAAATTCGAAAATGAAGTGGTTTAATTCAAAACTTAAAATAGGAAAAATGACAATATAAGAATGTGTAAATAAAAAAAGTACTAAAGCCGAAAAAAATAATACATGCTTAGAGTTACACCTCTGTAATGCAATAGCACTCTGCTTGAGCATGGAAAGGTAGAGATCGATTCCTGATTTGCTGATGTATACTAATGCTCTAATACTAACACAATAATCATATTATTTGAGCCAAAAAAAAAAAATAAACATATAAATAAATAAGAATTTGTAGTAGTCAATAAATGGATAATATTATGCTATGCAACTGAAGTAAATCACTTATTTCTTTTTTTTTTTTCCTCCCCTTTTTCTCTCTTTTAAATCGGTCAAAGACCATTAGCCATTTTTATCATAAGTTAGCATTGCTTTATTTTTTTTTAGTTTTTTTCTATTAAATAATTAGTTGTTTGTTTAGGCCTAAAGTTTTTTTTTTTCCTCTCATTGTTGTGATGATTTTTGAGATCTATAGGGTTTAAAGGAGGATTTGAATTTTCTAGTCACATCCATCCATGAAGAAGAAAAAAAAATTATTTTTTTTAGTAAAGTCTTTATTTAATTTACTTAAAATATAAGGTTTTAACCTTATATGTAAAATGAGTTTTGCCACCCCATCATTTCGTTGAAAGTGTTGAAATACTTTTCTGACTTATTATTTGGGAGTCAAGTATCTCTAATGTGAATTTTAATTTGTATTTTAGCCAATTTATATATTCTCTGTATGCAACACCGATGTACTGGTATTATTATGATTGTTGTTTTTTTATGTTATATTTTATTTATTTATTGATATGTTCTAATAGAATAATTTTTTTATTATAATTTATATTATCTTTATATTTATATTATAGAATTTTACTTTCTTTTATATCTTCAATTATTGATTAATGATATATTTATCTCTGTATTTAAATAAATAAATAAATAAAAAGCTAAGGAAGTGAAGTGAGCACCTTCATTGACGCTAGTGAAGGCAAAATTTTTGTAAGCATGCCTATGCCGCTGGGTGCGTCTTCCATCACGCTTTCATAGCTCGCGTGAGATTGACATTTGTTTACCCAGCATGTGCAGGGCACATGGCTAGACCAATGAAACGTTTCGAACAATAACGCACATGGTTAAATAAACGTTTCGTCATTAAGGAGTCATTTACTCAATAATTGTGTTTGATGAGGAGATTTCTCTTTTAAACACGATTAATTTTGATATATCCCTCATTTAAAAATGTTAAATTGAAATTTCCTTACTAGTTAACATTAAAATTGCCTTTTTTTTAATTGATTGTCTTAAATTTGTTTAAGAAAGGGAATAGATTTAGAAAGTAAAAAAATTATTATTATTATTTATATAATTATATAAATCAGTTTTTTTTGACTTTATATAAAAATCAAATTTGATTATTTATGTTAGACATATTAAGAGGATAAGAAATGAAATATGATATAAATATACTATAGGTTTTTCTATTTTATTAAAAAAAAAAGTAAAATTTAATACTGTCTAAGTTAATGTACATTAAATATTATATACTTGCAAGATAACTCTTCTTTTTATCTAAATAAAATAAATCTCATTTATTAAGTAAAAAAAAAAGGTAAAATGAATCAAATACAACTAAATACATAATTATAGTTTATATCTGTCTGAAAAAAAAGGGTGAACAACTTAATAAAAATACCAAATTAAAGTATGTCTATTATCAAATCTTATATAATTAAAAAATTAAAATTAAGTTTTTTTTATTTCATCAATATTATAACCGATGGGTCATATTTTATTTATGAAAATACATATTTAATATACCAATTAACAATTCAAATACATGAAATTTTAGAAAATAATTACTAGAACCTCTACTAGATGAGCTATACCAAGGGACTACCAGAATTATTGATTAAAAAAAACTAAAAATATGAAAAGGCTGAGGAAAAAGGGTAATTTATTCAATTTCACTAAATAATTTATTTTATTTTTAAATAAATTATAAATTCATTTATAAATGAATACTTATTAATGAAGTGTTTTTAATTTAAATGAATATTTTATAAAATGGATTTATATGAAAAATCATGAAAATTTAAATCTAATAATAAGTAATTTTATAAAATTAAAAATAAATTTTATAAAATTTTCTAATCACTTAAATTTACAATAAAATTTATAAATTTTTGCAAAATTTATTTATATGAAATGCAATATAAAAATTTGATTTTTTTTGAACCATTGATATTTATAACTCATTAGATTTCAACTAATTTTGTTCGATCCGAGTATAATTACAAGGATGATAAAAGTTTTTTAATAAATATTTAATATAAATGTGTTCATTGTGATTCAAATTTAAAATTTTCATTTAAGTAAAATAACTTTATGGGTTCATCTCAATATCAAAATTTGATTGATGGTGCTTACAAATCCACACATAAAAGAGAAAAGGAAAGGTCAAGAAAATGATGAGTAGGACCAATGTTATTGGAAACGAGAAACGCACCCCTTATTAGCAACACACCACCACCACCACCACGCGTGAATTAGCACAAATTGTGGTGTCGCCACCATCTCAACCATTGCTCACCACTTTTCCCCGACACCTAATGTACCTTTCGAACCTCGTCGCCGACGTTTATTTGTTGCGCATACGCAGAGAGCTGACCTCCGCACTACGCTCAAAACTATTAAAATTTAAAACCTCTTCTTTACTGCAAGGGCTAAAAAGAAAAAAATTCAATATATATATTTTATAAATATCAACGTCACTTCTTTCATTTCAAATAATGTAATTTGTTTTATTTTTTTCTAATTGTGAAAATGAGAGATAAGGTTCCAACTTTGATAATTGATATACACTACCTTAAAATGAGTTTTGCCACTAATGTATTTTATACTTTTCGAATGTAATTTCTAAAAAAATAATTAATCAAACTTTAATGATTGATAAATAATTTTATTGTAAAAAGTGATAAATAACTTGATTTTTTTAATTATATTCTTATTTATATTATCTTTTTATCGAGATATATTTTTAATTTTTAATAAATGAATGATTTTTTTATAAAAAAATTATTACAATGTGAGTATGAAGTCTTTAAAATTATTGTAACATCCGTGTCCTGAAACATGATTTCTGTTCATTAATGTAATTAATCATGTTATTACTGTTGTTAATTAAATTTGAGGATTTAAGAATTGTTTGCCACTATTATGAGTAAGTGATTTGGAGTTTGATTCTTTAGTAATTAAGTCAATAATTGATATCAAATAAACTTGTGGCATGGAATTGAAGTTGATAAGACATTTTATCGTATTGAGATAAGCACTAATGAGGACATGTTATAAGACACTAAAGATTGATGTTATTAGAGGAAGTTATAAGGATGAAATTGAAAGAAACAAAAGAAGAGGGATTAAAATGAAAGAAAGAAGAGATAAGTATGAAAATAAGATAAGAAGAAGAGGAAGAAAAGCTTCTGCAGAAATAAAAGAAGAGAAAAGAACGAGAAAGAAGAAGAAGAAGAAAAAGAAAAGAAGGAAGAGAAGAGAGAAG
The DNA here is from genome assembly GCA_949673435.1 of Macaranga tanarius. Lineage (NCBI taxonomy): Eukaryota > Viridiplantae > Streptophyta > Magnoliopsida > Malpighiales > Euphorbiaceae > Macaranga > Macaranga tanarius. The sequence goes on along the minus strand of CATIWO010104169.1, from coordinate 236 downwards.
CTTTTATCTGGAATTTCAGAAGCAACATCAACAAGCAGAAGAGAGGATTCAGCGGGAGAAAACAATGAGTGGTTATAAGTTTCCGTTTCTTCTTCTTCTTGTTCGAATCAATTTGATTTTTGAGTTTGAAATTGGTATATATGCTATGATTTTGCGTATTGATTTATTCTGAAATGTTTGAAGTTGCATAAGGCATGTATGAAGTGTATTTTTAAGTTACAGAAGGTCTGTTATAA
>CATIWO010104140.1:0-10971 GCA_949673435.1 Macaranga tanarius | reverse complement strand
ATTGGACTAGGTATGCCTCTCTCATATGTCTATATATAGCTCATATTTCTCTCATATTGATTATCTTGGAAAAACTCTTCTAACTTAGGCATCGGAGACCCTGTGGATCGAAGATCCCAGGTTCACCATAGGGTTTCTCTTGTGTTTGTAGGTCTTGAAGGGATTTTTGTTCATCAATTGGCGCCGTCTGTGGGAATTTCTCTTTGAATTTCCAGTTTTTACTTATTTTTCACACTGAACAGGCGATATAAGATGACAGGCAGTTCAGTTCAGTTCCATCAACAATGATGGATCCGGCCATTGCTATTCAAGGAATGGTGGAAGGAGATAATTCAACACAGCCTCCTACTCTTCAGCTCCGCCCACCATGCCAATTAGCGGTGGGATTGGATCGGCGTTATCCATGGGACTTTCTCCACAGTACAACGCTCCTTTTTAGCACTTCACAAGACCGACTCCGACGGTGTTATTCCAAAATCCACCAAATTTTGGAACAACTTCGAACTTGACTAACGCTCATCCTTCAACAAGCACACCCAACTTGCCTCCCCTATATAGGGACATAGTAATTGATAACCTCAAGACTCAGCTCTTCATCCTGCAACAACAATTGGCGTATATAACCCAGGACACACAGGTAGGAGGTCAGATTGGAGGAACCTCTCGCCCGAAAGGAACATTGCCGATAACCACCCCTGACGTGGGACAGCAAGGTGGACGAACATTGTTTCGCAACGAACCTAATGCATCCAAAACCCATTCGCATAGATCTGAGGAAAATAACTGTGATGAAGCTGAATCGGGAGGTAGCAGAAAGGGAAGAACAAAGTTCAATAAACAATTGCGAGAAGCAATGCACAAAGTCCGAACGGGGCCCGATGAGATTGAAGAATGCATTTTAGATGGAAGCACTCCTTTCATACATGGTATCATGGCAACTCAGATACCTTCAAAATTCAAAGTCCTAACTTTGGACTCGTATGACGGAACAAGAGATCCGGTAGCTCATATCTCTATGTACAGAATAAAGATGATGCTGCAGAATGTCAACGACGCCATTCTATGTAGGGTATTCCCGACAACATTGACAAACATGGCTCAGAGGTGGTTCCACAGACTCCCGAAGAACTCAATTTCCACCTTCGAGGATTTGATTGAGCAATTCAAAATCCGATTCATCACTAATATTCCGCCAAAGAAGAGTATTAATGACCTTCGATTCTGTAATTAAGGTGATACTGAGACGCTCCGGGGTTACCTTGATAGGTTCAACAAGGTAGCCATGCAAATCGAACACTTAAGTAATGAGGCAGCGATAGATGCGTTAAAGTACGAAACCAAGATGGGTAAGCTGCGGGAGAAGATAATGACTAAGAAGCCTCAGACCTTCCCCGAAGCAATGGCGATCGCCATAAAATTAATCGATCTCGACAAAGACCTAAGAGATACTCGCAGAAAGGATATTACGGAGCACGCGGTCAAAAAGGAAGAAAAAAGAGATACCAGAAGAGAGCACAACTCACTGTTCAGATCCAGAACGGAGAGGAAGTACGCTTCTTTAAACGCAACCAGGTCAGAAATCCTGATGTGGATTAAGCAGAATGGCATAGATATATCAATCCCAAGAAAGCTGAATCCGAATTCTATGGGACGAAGGGATAAAAATAGATGGTGTAAGTATCATAGAGACCAGGGCCATGATACTGACGAATGCCGTGATCTGAAGATAGACATCTATAGGTTTATGGAGTCGAGATCATTAAAAAAGTTCACTGAAGACGTTCCTAGGAGACAACGAAGTGTGGATGCGAGACAGAATGAGCAGGATGCCTCCAAACGAACCCACAGGGAAGCATCCGGAGTCATTAACATGATTCTAGGTGGAGAATCCTCAAGGGGAAACAGAAAGAGGAGAAAGGAAGTATGGATGGCAGCCGAAGACTCATCAATCCCAGATATCATCATTAGCCAAGCGGATGGTTCTCATGTAAAACAGCCTCATAACGATGCCTTGGTGGTCAGTGCATACGTAAAGAATTACTTGGTCAAAAGAATGTTAATAGATGATGGAAGTGCGGTAAACGTCATAACATGGGATGCTTTCAGAAAAATAGAGGGTTCGCCTGTGAATTTAAAGAATACTTCAAATCCTATAACCAGTTTCTGCGGCGGAACTATTCAGCCTATGGGCAGTATAGAATTGAAAGTCAAATTTGGGAATCGTAACACAAAGGAAACGGTGATGATTAAAACATTGTTCAACGTGGTAGACACTCGTTTAGCATACAACGGTGTAATTGGAAGACCTATCCTTTGGAAGTTGGGGGCAGTAACCAGCATCTATCACTTAGTAATAAAAATTCCAGCTCCGGAAAAGACTATTACTATACGAGGAGACCAAGAGGTGGCTAAGCAATGTTATAATCTTGCCATGAAAGACGAGTTAGAAGCCTTCCATATCGAGCACTTTATTGAACTAGAGAAGCACGGAGTAAGTCCCGAACCAATAGAAGAATTGCATGAGCTGGGATTAGCTAACGGCAAGACAATCAAAATAGGGGGAGAAGCTCCGAATAAAATCAAAGAAGAAATAGTACAAGTATTACAAAGACATGCAGATACATTTGCCACAAAAGCATCCGAGATCGTGGGAATTGATCCTACTGTAGTCATACATAGCCTGAATGTCGACCCTAGTATAAAGCCAGTTATACAGAAGAAGCAGAATTTTGCCCTTGAACGACAGATAATAATAGCCACTGAAATCAAAAAGCTATTGAAAGCAGGGTTCGTGAGGGAAGTTTTTTACCCCGAATGGCTGGCTAACGTAGTTCTAGTAAAAAAGTCAAATGGGAAGATCCGTATGTGCGTGGACTATACGGATCTCAACAAGGCATTTCCGAAAGATAGCTATCCCTTACCAACCATTGATCAGTTGGTAGACTCAACGGCATTCCATGGAATGTATAGCTTTATGGATGCAGCTCAGGGATACCATCAGATTCTTATGAAAAAGGAGGATCAGGAGAAAACATCATTTATTACTCACCAAGGGTTGTACTGCTACAATGTCATGTCCTTCAGTTTAAAGAATGCAGGAGCTACATATCAAAGGTTTATGAACTTCATCTTTAAAAGTGACATTGGGAAGACAATTGAAGTCTACGTAGATGATCTTATCATTAAAAGCAAGAACTCAGAAAGTCACGCTAATGACTTAGAATGAGTATTTCAAACTTTCGACAATTATAGAGTAAAATTAAATCCTGATAAATGTGTTTTTGGCGTTAAAGCAGGGAAATTTTTAAGGTTTATGATCTCTCAGAGAGGAATCAAAGCCAACCCTAAAAAATGCAGGCCATACTCAATATGAAGACCCCAGCAACTCTGAACGAACTCCAACAGTTAAACGGATGCATAACGGCCCTCGGACGATTCATGTGGACTGTAAAAAAATGCCTTCCTCTCTTCAAGGCATTAAAAAATAGCAAAAAGTTTGAGTGGACTGCCGATTGTCAATCAGCATTCGAAGACATCAAGAGCTTCTTGACCTCACCGCCTTTTTTAAGTAGACCGGTGTCTGGAGAAGACTTGTATTTGTACTTGTCCGTAGGCAACGAATCCTTGGCATCCATCTTGGTACGAGAAGATAAGGAAGAACAGAGTCCTATTTACTATATCAGCAAAGTCCTCAGAGGATCGAATCTTCGATACCCGAAAATGGACAAGCTAGCTCTGGCTCTTGTACACACATCCAAAAAGCTTCGACATTATTTCCAAGCACATAAGATAATAGTACGGACCAATCAGCCTCTCAAGAAAATTCTTCAAATACCAGAAACGTCAGGCAGACTTGTGCAATGGTCAGTTATTCTTGGAGAACATGATATAGCATACGAACCACGAAGGGCCATCAAAGCCCAGGTACTCGCTGATTTCCTACAGGAACTGACTATTTCAGATGTTGGCAATGAAGAAATAGAAGAATGGCGAATGTTCATAGATGGGGCTGCGGGAAAAAATGGATCCGGTGCCAGAATTATCTTAATAGGTCCTCAGAGGGTCAGAATAGAATATGTGGTTCGGATGGGATACCATGCCACTAATAATGCAGCAGAATACGAAGCCTTGGTTATGGATTTACGTTTGGCTAATGAAGTCAAGGTCAAAAATCTCAAAATCCTTTGTGATTCCCAACTTGTTGTAAACCAATTAAAAGGAGACTTCGTTACAAAAGATGCTAATATGAGCAAATATTCAGAGAAAGCTCGCGAGCTCTTACAACAGCTTGAAAAGTAGGGGGGACATTAGAGCATCATTCAAATTCCTAAAGAGGAAAATGAAGCAGACTCACTAGCAAAATCGGCAGCAGAGAATAGAGCCACATTTCAAAATACTAAGCTCAAAGAGATTCTCACCACTCCAACTATCGAAAAGCATGAGGTACTTGTTACTAACCAAATCAATAATTGGACTAAACCTATTATCGAATATCTGGATTCCGGAGTCCTGCCTGTGGATAAGAAGGAAGCAAGAAAAATTCAGATAAAAGCAGCTCAGTATTCACTACAGGATGGAACCCTTTATCGAAGATCATTCAGCCACCCATGGAGTAAGTGCGTATCGCCTGATGAAGGAAATTATGTACTCCGGGAAATGTATGAAGGCATTTGTGGAGCCCACAAAGCTCAAGCAACATTGGTCAGAAAGGCTCTCTTACAGGGTTATTATTGGTCTACAATGGCGAAGGATGCCCAGAAGCTCGTACAACTTTGTGAAAAGTGTCAGAGGCATTCTTAACTATCGTATTTGCCAGCTCACATCCAGTGTCCCAGTGGAAGTCCGTGGCCTTTCGCCTTATGGGGAATGGACATTCTTGGACCTTTCCCATTGGCATCGGGACAAAAGAAGTTTCTCATCATCGCCATAGACCATTTTACAAAATGGATTGAGGTAGAGGCAGTCCCAACAATAATGGAAGCCAGGATTCATAATTTCTTCTGGAAGGAGGTGGTGTGCAGATTTGGCATTCCCCACACTCTCATCATCGACAACAGAAAGCAATTCGATAATGGAGTAAGTGTGTATCGCCTGATGAAGGAAATTATGTACTCCGAGAAATGCATGAAGGCATTTATGGAGCCCACGAAGCTCAAGCAACATTGGTCAGAAAGGCTCTCTTACAGGGTTATTATTGGTCTACGATGGCGAAGGATGCCCAGAAGCTCGTACAACTTTGTGAAAAGTGTCAGAGGCATTCTTAACTATCGTATTTGCCAGCTTACATCCAGTGTCCCATTGGAAGTCCGTGGCCTTTCGCCTTATGGGGAATGGACATTCTTGGACCTTTCCCATTGGCATCGGGACAAAAGAAATTTCTCATCGTCGCCAAAGACCATTTTATAAAATGGATTGAGGTAGAGGCAGTCCCAACAATAATGGAAGCCAGGATTCATAATTTCTTCTGGAAGGAGGTGGTGTGCAGATTCGGCATTCCCCACAATCTCATCATCGACAACAGAAAGCAATTCGATAATGAAAAATTCAAACAATTTTGCTCAGACCTCCATATAAAACTACGGTTTACTTCGGTAGCTCATCCTCAAACCAATGGCCTAACGGAGGTAACCAATCGGATAATCTTGCAGGGCATCAAGAAGTGCCTCAACGACAAAAAAGGCGATTGGGCTGATGAATTATATAACATCATTTGGGCATATTGAACAACCCTAAAAAGTTCTACTGGGGAATCACCTTTCCGATTGGCATATGGAATGGATGCAGTGGTGCCTATTGAGATTGGATCTCCATCATGAAGGACATCAAAAAATTTTGAGGCAGAGGAAAATAAGTTTAATGCTCGCATCTCCCTAGATCTGTTGGAAGAACGACGAGAGCAGGCTTCGTTAGTGGCAGAGGTAAGATGCCATCAAATAGCTCGTTATCATAATAGCCGAGTACGATTCTGTGACTTCAGCGTTTGAGACTTAGTCTTACGAAAGGCTAAAATCGGAAAAGGGAATGCTGGAATAGGGAAGCTAGGACCTACATGGGAAGGCCCATATAAGATCACGAAAAAAACTGATAATGGTGCTTATAAGCTTTGAAGTCTGGATGGGAAAGACATTCCCAGGTATTGGAACATAGAAAGTTTAAGAAAATATTACCAATAAGAAATTAGTAATAATGAGTTACTAGCCTAATAGCCTATTGTACCCCCAATTTAATAAAAAGCCCCAAGAGAGCACGAGTGTTTCACTCATTCAATAAAAAGCTCCAAGAGAGCATGAGTGTTTCACTCATTCAATAAATAGCTCCAAGAGAGCACGAGTATTTCACTCATTCAATAAAAAGCTCCAAGAGAATACGAGTGTTTCACTCATTCAATAAAAAGCTCCAAGAGAGCACGAGTGTTTCACTCATTCAATAAATAGCTCCAAGAGAGCACGAGTATTTTACTCATTCAATAAAAAGCTCCAAGAGAGCACGAGTATTTCACTCGTTCAATAAAAAAGCTCCAAGAGAACAAATAGGGTCGTGCTACGCTATTCGTAAAAACAAACACTCGTTTTAAATAAAATGAATTCAAATACTCGTAAGTAATTCGAGAGATGACATTCAACACTCGTACGTAAGTGACGAGTTAAATTATACACTCATTTCGAGTAAATAAGTACTAAACGAATATCACAAAATGCGAATATCTGAGTGCCCTGTTGTTAACATACGAAGATCGTAACATATGAATATTACAGGTCTCGTAAAAATCATACGAATATCGTTTTTTTCTTTAAAAAGATTACGAACATCTTTTGAACATTTAAAAAATAGTTCAAACTTGATACATGGGGACAAATAAGAGTCCTCAGTTGAAAAGCGTTCGAACAAGTTCGCTAAAAACACTTATGCTTATAAAACTATGAACGTTACTCCGTAGTTAATAATGAATTACTGAATTCCAAGGCATATAATATACAAAGTATCATGACGCTCGTAAGAATTAAACGAATTCTCAAATTATAAAACAAGAATATGTTTTTACAATACTGGAAAATGAGTATGTAAGAAATACACGAGTTCTCAAACCAAAGGTCATCCGGAATATTAATTAATAAATAGTACGATTACAAAAAGTTTATTATAAATCATATTATAATTACTCTCTTTGAATAGGGAGAGCAAGCACTGCATCATCTGAGCACCCGTCAGATCCCTCAACTTCGAAAGATGGAAGAACAATAGGATTTTCAGTAGGCCGAATAGAAGGCCCTTCAGAAAGGGTAACAGAAGGCCTTTCAGCAAGGGTAATAGAGGGCCCTTCAGTAAGAGGAGCAGAAGTGGAGGGTTGACTAAAAGAGGTAGCTCGCTCTCTTCTCACAATATCACCGAGCTCTCGTAGAGTAATCTTTATTATTGGGGTGAAGTCAAGATCAGCATGCTGGAGGGAAAGAACTCGTTGCATTTCAGCTTTAAGTACTTGCACAAAGCTCGCTGTAAAGTCTTGAAACTATTTCATATAACTCTGACGATTGCTAATGTGTTGACGATTCTCCTTCTCCAGATCCGCAACCCTCTTAGTCAGCGCTAGCACAAAGGCTTGCAGCTCCTCGTTCTCCTTCTTTTCCAGATCCAAGCTTGATAGAGCACTAGCTTTCTCAGCACGAAGTGTATCAAAATCTCCTTTCATCGAACGAAGCTCACTTTTATGATCAATTTTGAGCTCATTAATTTTCAGGTCTCTGAGATTGCATCCGCTCTTATGAATATGATGAACCTCGTCCATTTTTAAAAGTCCTTGACCAACCTACAAAGAGGGGAGCAAGTTTTTACATTGATGAAAAAATAAAATAAAAGATAATAAAAGAGGAACGAATACCAAACCTCAAAAAGGCTCAAAAACATTTGAGTTTGCAGCTCGGCCTCATCCATTCCGTCCCATCTGGTCATATCATGTTTAAATCTAAGGCATTCAGATAGGTGGTCGCGGATCGCAGTAGAGTTAATACTTGGTTTCTTAGTCTTCTTCTCTAGCCAAGTGGTGAGGTTCGGACATCCATCTATTCTCAGCCTTTTGACGAAAATTTCACCACCTTATATTACAGGTTCGTATGTGTCCTCCAAACCTCGAGGTCTTTTTCCCTTTTATTTCTCAGTGGGCTCCACGTATTTTTCCTTGGGAGAGGGTTTGATTTTGTAATCCTCAACGCATAATGGAGGAATGTTGGTATCATCAGTTTCAAGAGTCTCATCTACAACACCGCAAAGTCCCTTCATAAATTCATCAAGTAAATCAGCCATCTACAAAAAGAAATATCAGAGTTAGAAAAATACCTTCGGATTCAGATATACCACCTTTAACTTCATAGAGACCGGCATCATCCGGATGCTCGTGTCTATACACGAATCTCTTAACATAAAAATTAGCATGAGCTCCGACATGATTGCATTGTGTGAGGAGATCACCAAGAAAATTAAGGGCATCTTTGATGTACTTGGTTGATCATTTTATAAACGTGGCTTTGTTCGCCCAAGTGGTTCGAATGTTTTGGAAATGCATTTCGTGTTCAATAATAAGGAACCGACTCCTCCAGAATCGGTTAATATCGGGTAGTTTTCCTAACATACTAAAGTTGGCTACTGCGGATAATGAGAAGGTCAAATCACCTTTCTTTTTTATCAAGTTAAAGAAGTACCTATGCATAAAGACGGAGGGTTCGTGGCCTTGCGAATGCAGTAGTTCATAAAAAGCTGTCAAAAAATGATACCCATTCGGGTGAAGTTGTCCGGGGGCTATCGAGTAGGCTTGAAAGAATCGGATTATAAATGGGTCAAGGGGAAATCTAAGCCCACCCTCCAACTGATCCACATATATCACTAATCTAGTGTTTTTGCCCTCCTTGTTGGGGTTTTGATGGGCTCTGAAGCTATCTCGGGCTTGGAATAACTTAAAATCAGTAGGAATGTTGAATAATGCCCTAAGAGGGTGAATACATTCCTTAGACAGTTGTGGAGAAAATTCAAAAGCGTCTAAGGGTTGTCTAGGGGCCATTGCTATGATTTTAAATGCAAAAAACAAAAGAAAACTATATATGAATAAAACACCAACAAAGAAAGGAGGAGAAGTCACCTTGGCCTTGGCAAGAAATGTCACAGGGCTTTAGCAGCAGGTTGATGACAAGCGAATGAAACAAATGAGACCCAGGAAAAAGAATCAAAATGGCATTCTTAGAAAATGATCGATGAAAATATAGCTAAAGGAGATATTTATCTTTTCCTTAAATACCCTCGTTGTTGGCAAGCTTTTATTTCTGGAAGGCAAAGGGCACGCTTGGGATTTGAAAGAAATGAAAAGACTCTTTGGGAAGCGAGAGGTATGATGGGGTAATGAAGGGTCTTGTCAAAATTTCAAAAATCTGCAGTAATGATGGCTAAAAAATCATTTCGGTTATCAAGGCAGAGGACATGTGGATTAGGTCATTAATAACCAAATATATTAATTCGTTATGTAACGATTAGGTGTTCCATTCGACGGATAGTATTCGTTGATCTTACTATATATACGAGTCCTTTGAATGCTCCAAGACGAACGGGTGTTTTCATAAACAGATTTTTGGCAATCAATTCGATCATTATCAAACAAATAAATGAATGATTCGAATATTCATCTAACCTTACCGACCTTGGCAAACACTCTTGGTTATTTGTATGAATCGGACGAATCCTCTGGAAGCAGACTTGATTAGTCTCTTGAAGAATTGAAATGAGTACCTTAGGAGTTCGATAAAATGTTCACAAATACTGAATGCTTCAAGCATTCGTAGATAAGAACACTGCAGTTTCTTCGAACATAAATATTCGATACCATGGGGGGAACATCTGATAAGTTCCAGAATTGGCTCAAGACCATAAAGAGTCCTTAATAGGAGTCTTGTTCCTTAAGGCAATCTAATAAGGAAGATTAACTATACAACATGAAGGATTCCTATTTAGTCCTAATCCTAATTGGACTAGGCATGCCTCTCTCTTATGTCTATATATAGCTCATATTTCTCTCATATTGATTATCTGGAAAAAACTCTTCTAACTTAGGCATCAGAGACCATGTGGATCGAAGATTCCAGGTTCAACATAGGGTTTCTCTTGTGTTTGTAGGTCTTGAAGGGTTCTTTATCCATCAATAAAAAATGCACAAATTGATTCTAACAAACCATCGCTGCTGTCACTAACCATACAACAATTCTCTCTCTCTCTCTCTTTATTTATTTTTCACCATAACTAGCGGAGAATTACTGCCTCCACAGTCTCTTCACATCAAGACATTAATCTCCCTCTTCAGTAGTGTCATCGCAAACTTAATTGTGCCACCAGTCTTCATTATAACAATAGAAGAGGATTGAGCAATCGAAGTAGGAGGAGAAAGATGAGATCGCTTAATATATATATCTTTGTGACAATGCCATAATTTAATATCTTATTATTGGCTTTATTATTATTATTATTATTAGGAAAATTATAGGTAACTCGCGCGGAGACATCACGTGAGTTACCAAATTATGATTTTGACCCCCCCATTTTACAAGGGAGATAATTTGTGGAGGCAAATAAAATTACCTTTTTGTTCTCACAAAAATTTTTCTCCCTTCTATAACGCGGGAGGGCAAACTGATAAATTGCCCCCCGCGTGATGTCTCGGTGCGAGACACAAATTATTTTTTTTATTATTGAGTCCTTCTACAGTACACATATTTGTATGTGTACAAATGAACCTACAAACCATTGGATTAACTTTAATTAGTTATGGCCATTGATTTAAAAAAAAGTATTGGTACAATTATTCAATTTAAATTTATCTCATTTCTTTTTAAAACAATATCTGAATTATTATTATTAAAAATTTAGAATTTATTTTTATCATTTTTATTTTATTGTTAAATAAATCAGAGTAAAATAAAAAAAAATTGCATTCTCCTT
>CATIWO010104133.1:0-18376 GCA_949673435.1 Macaranga tanarius | reverse complement strand
GTGCTGAAACTCTTTCAGTATGTTATGTTTGTCCTGGCCAGGAACTCATTCATCAAGAATAAACTTAGATAGGAGTAGGATCTTAACCCGGTTCACTCCAGGCAATGAATCCCATCTTGGACAAACACTCATCCCTACATTTAATCGACTAGAGCCACCACACGCCATATACCCATACGTGGCTAGCACAGGTATGTAAGCGGTAACAAACTCTAACTAGTTAAATGTGGATGACCGTGATGCCTCAGTTTAAAGGACTATATGCACCATTACGACCTAGATAGTGATCGTTGACTGTAAATGAATACCCTTATGATCACATATCTAATGTCATGTTCGATCCACTCATCACATGAGTATCCACATGTCTATTCTGATATCTCATATCAAGTAGCATGAGACTCACTACCTCCCACTATTAGTATCTCATACTAATTAAGGAAAATAGACAGAGGTGATAGTCAAATTAATATTGACCAAATATTAATTTATCAACTACGAATAATTTTATAGCATATATACTAAATAACTGTGTCCTCATATTATCAACTCTTAATAATACATTTATTTAACATAATGCTAATGGAGTAATGCTTCAAATAAATAAACCCTTTTATTTAAAAGAACATTACATGGCCATTTGGGATAATTTACAATGTCATAAAACATGATTTCCTCTAGGGCATATCACTATACCAACAAAAATAAAATACACATGCTTGAATTATGTAATTTTTTGCTAAAGTTTGGTATGTGATCATCTAACATGTAGTTACTGTTCACATATAGTTTGATATTCTGTTCACATAAAGTATGGTGGGGGAGAAACCACCATTGGACACACCATATATGAAGGAGATGAAGTTGCAGTAGGTGCAGCCAAATATGTTCCTATTCAGGAAGGATGGGAAGTTAGTACTACTGGACATTTTTGGGATGTTTCTCCTTCATCAGAGGTTTACATATCAAAAAATGCATCCATTCTCATAATGAATAATCCTCAACTATACACCACAACACATCTTTCTCCTCTTTCCTTCACTTATTATGTGTGTTGCCTGGCGAACAGGAGCTACACAGTGAAGCTTCACTTTGCAAAAATAGTCATCAGGGACAATAGATCCTTCTATAGCCTTGGAAGACGGGTATTCGATGTTTATATATAGGTAGTGATAAGTTTTTATGTGATTTTATTTGCATGTGATATAGAGGATACAGGTTGATGAAAGTAGTATGTATTGCAGGACAAAGTTGTGTTGAAAGATTTCAACATAAAAAAGGAAGCTTAAGGAGTTAATAAAGTACTCATTAAGGAATTTAAAGCAACTATTGAGGTTGGAACTTTAGAGATTCTCTTCCATTGGATTGGGAAAGGGACAACAACAGCCCCAAAAGGGGCACATACAGTCCTCTCATTTCTACAATTGATGTGGAAGCTGGCAAGCTCCTCTTCTTCTTTATGCTAATACATTTTATATTATAACACTTTCATATGGTTTATTATAAAACCTCAATAACTTTGCATATTCAATAATCACTGCACTTCCTCCTAATTTTACACAGACTTTAAGCCTCCCTATAATTGGAGCAAGAGAAAGAAACTCATTATGGCTGGAGCTGTGGTTTTGGTGCTGCTCTTCATTTTTATTATTGCCAGAATTCTTTGGTGGAAAGGTTATCTATGTGGCAAGAAACTAAGAGACCCAGGTATCAAAATCTCTACATATATAGAAGTTTTATAATGCAATTCAAATGTGTAAACTGTTGTTTAGTGTAGAGCTAATAGGGTTAGATCTGAAAACTGGCATGTTCACCTTCAGATAAATAAAAGCTGCCACTAATGACTTTGATCCAGCAAATAAAATTGGAGAAGGTGGTTTTGGACCTGTATACAAAGTATACTACAATTCTGTTATACCCTTATCAATTTGTACCTTTATTTTTTCTTATTTCCACTAATTCAAATATTTACATTTAACTTTTATTTCAGGGAGTGTTGTCAGATGGAACTGTAGTTGCAGTCAAGCAGCTTTATTCAAAATCAAAGCAGGGAAATAAGGAATTTATAAATGAGATAGGCATGATTTCTGCTATACAACACCCAAATCTCGTTAGGTTGTTCGGCTGCTATGTTGAAGGGAAACAGTAGTTGTTGGTATATGAATACATGGAAAACAACAGCCTTGCACATGTGTTATTTGCTAAGTCAACTATTTAGCTCTTTAATGGATACCTTGCGCAACAAATCAAGAAAAAGATTAACTTTGTATAATAATACTTATGGACAAGTAAAAAGGAAGGCCAATTGAATTTAGACTGGCCTACAAGGCATAGGATTTATGTAGGCGTAGCTAAAGGCCTAGCTTTCTTGCATGAAGAGTCCATCATTAAAATTATTCATAGAGACATCAAAGCTACTAATGTACTGCTAGACAAAGAGTTGAATCCCAAGATTTCTGATTTTGGCTTGGCCAAGCTTAACGATGAGGAGAACACCCACATCAGCATAAGAATTACTGGAACTATGTAAGCTGACTTGTCTAGAATTTTGTTTTTGAATCTCATTTTATTTTTAGTGAAGCCAAGATCATAGAATTGTCTTTATTACTGCAGAGGATACATTGAACCAGAATATGCATTGCGGGGTCACTTGACTTACAAAGCAGACATTTACAGTTTTGGGGTTATGGTATTGGAAATCACTGTAGGGAAAAACAACACGAAAGATAATAGCTGCTAGTAAAATCATTGGGATATATATACTCACATACATATATTATGCATGTGTGTGTGTGTGTATATATATATATATATATATGCAAAAGTGATTCTCGTAGTAGTGGCGAGCAAAATAGGAGTAGCCTGAAGGGCTGTCGCTTAACGGATAAAAGTTACTATAGGGATAACAGGCTGATTGAGAGGACCTTCCCTTAGTACAAGAGGACCGGTGACCTGATGATAGGGGAGCTAGTGACCGAAGACCCATCGTAACTATAATGCTCCTAAGGTAGCAAAATTCAGGGGGTCGCAATGACCAGGCCCGAGTGACTATACCTAGGTTCAGTTTCATAAGCAGTGACAATTGCCCTAGACCAAAGAGTGGGCAAAAAAAAAAAGGGGGGGGGGGGGGGGGGCTCGCCGGTATATATATGTATGTGTGTGTGTGTTATATATATATATATATATAATTTTAGTAAATTATCGGTTCTGGTTTTGATTCTTCAGTTCGGAGCAATTCGGGACCGTTCCATTCGGATCTCGGTTCGGAAAACTTAAGATCTCCAAATCCGTCCCAATAAATTTTTTTGAAACAATTCAGTTTTGAGAAAGTCAAACTGTCAACGGAGATTTTTAGAACAGTTCGGGTTCTCCGCGACCCGTGCTCAGCCCTACTGTCAACTGTTGTATCCCTAAACAGACTATGGTTACTTATGCTCTCAAACCCTCTGATTTCAATAGGATACTATAGAAAACCTGAACATTTGAATATTTCCTTTTGCTTTGAGGCCCTTTGCTTGGCAGATGTTATATGAAGTCTGGAAGCTAATTTCCGATCTAAATTGCTAGCCAATGGATTAAAAATCAGAATACAAGAACCAGCAGATAAAAACATGCAAAACTTACTCAAAAATTCATACCAGCAAAATACTTACTATTATATACCATCAACTTTAACTTAGTACTTGAGAATAATAAAAAAAAAATGAAGAAGCTTATAATAGAAATTCAGTTTCTTCTTACTACCCAGGGACCTTATAGCTTCAAGAAGAGAGGAGCACAATCAGAATTTGGGCAAGGTTTTGAAGATGGTATAGACCATATCAACCCATATGCTGCAAAGATATATAAGTCCTCTGGTTCCATTCTTTCCTTTTGCACATCTGCCAAATTTTAAATTACAAAAAGACATCTAAGCTTAAGCAAAATATGCTTGATAACCCAATGAGACAAAAATTGATGTATACATAAAGTACTAATGAATATGAGAATTTAGATATTACTTTATCAGCACCAACATATAATGTTTAGCAAAATAAAAAATGACAACATATCACAAATATGTTTGCAATCAAATAACTAAGGCTCAACTAAAAAAAAGTGTAATTGAAAGACTCAAAACAAAGTAGAAAACATTAACATTTTAGTAACAATTGGAATTTAATTTAACAATATAAAGTTGAACAACCAAATTTAATTTGTCAGTGGGATATCTTTCTACACAATTCAGTTCTGTCTAAACCCATATTTTCTACCAAATCATGAAGTGTAAAAAAAACCCTGCAATCAAATAACATAGAAAAATAGAATATTAACTGCTCCGCATACAGTTGAATAAATCAAGAATTTAAGCAAAATAAAAGCACTCGATGAAGTATATGTAAAACAATTTCCCTTCTTCTAGAGAAAAATAAAACCTTCAAAGGAAAAAAACATCTAACATTAAGGTAACTAGGTTGTTCATGTCATGTCCGTACTCGATAATTAAAGCTATTTTGGATCAGGACTAAATTATAAAAAAAATAAGTTTGGAGGAAGGACTTAATTGAAAAATATTAAGTCGAGGGACCAAACCGTAAAATGGCATAAACCACCATTTTTGTAGATAAAGAAGAAGAAGAACAGCGCTGCGAAGGAGGAAGAAATGAGAGGGAGAAGAAGAGGAGGAACCTACATTTCAGTAAGTGGATTTCTTTTCTTCAATCCTTTGATTTCTATTTTGATTTTCGGTGGTTTTAAGAATTGATTTTTTTGGTATGTTGATGAAATTTTAAAAATTTGAACATTGCTGCTGTGTGATCAGGCGGTGCCTCATCGTGCAAAGGTGACACCTCAGCCCCTTTTAGGCCCTCAGGCGGCGCCTCAATGGATACTAGGGTGACGCCTCAGTAAACCATTAAAGCGGCACCTTAGTGACATGACGATGTACAGGCAGCGCCTCAATGGCCATGAAGGCGGCGCCTCTATACTGAGCCGACACCTTAGTGGCTTAAAATGATGTTTGAGTTAATTCTGATGAATTTTTATCCCTGATTTGTTATGTACATGATAAACAGAGTAATATAGAGTTTTGATTTGATTAGAAATATAAATAATTATGAAAATGTGATGATTTTGTGAGCACATGTACATTAAAAAGAAAGGTGGTTGTAGTAAGACCATGTCCGAGGTACGACTGGGTTCTGTAAGACATAAGACTGTGTCCGGAATACAATAACTCACGTGTGGTTGATATTATTGTACCTGGGGTACTATAAGGAATTGACGGAATTGAGATATGTGATTATGATAACTGTCTTTGGGACAGCGGTCGAGATTCTTGAATGCTTTTGGGGCTAATTGGAGTGGTTTATAGATTGCTATGCATACCTAGATTGAACCTTCGATGTGGTGACTGGTACCCGTCACATCGATAGCAACCTGAGCTATTCCTGATCATATTTAGTAAATCATATTATGTTGCACTATACTGTGATTAATGTGATAATGATATTTTGAAAGGAAAATTTGATTGAAATATGTGAAAGGAAAAGAAAGTTTAATTTTCGAAAAAACTGGATTTGAATTTTTAAATAATTATTTTAAATGATTCTTATGATTTGATTATAAACTTATTGAATTTGTATGGATTATTTTATGATTAAAGTGAAAATAATTTTATTATTTCCAAAATGTTCTAGTTATTGTTCTTTCCTATTGTTTCTTGAGACAGAGTTGTAGTATGTCCATTCACTGGGTAATTTCTTTTTCAGCATAGGTTAGTCCTTGTTTATAGTGTATATAGTATGGTAATCCTTTGGACTATGATGACATATGAGGTGGACGGGCCAGAGACAAAGGTTCACTTCTTTATATGACATGATGCTGACACAGTCTTATCTTTTAAAGTAGCATTAGAGCCGATCATGGTAGATTATCACACATATATAGAGAGGCAAAACTTTACAGATGGTTGTTTGACAGTAGTAAAGGTGACGCATGCTACCACCACAGGGATTCGAGTCTCCCTGACTTGGACTTAATCACGTCCAGACCATTTTCTCTTTTATTTTGTGATATGGCTTATGATGGGGAGTAACTGCACTTTTGTTGTAGTTATGGTGGTACTCCAAGTCTAGTTAGACCTACGTGTTTAAGGTAGTTGGGTTATATCCATTCTTTTCGGTGTATATTTGTATATATTTTAGGATAACCCATACCCTGTACAGCCCTCCTGTAGTACATTATTTATATGTATATTATATCAGTAGTGTGTTTTGAGCTTGCCATCATTCTTATTTATTCTTGAATGAATGTATTAATCATTTTATTTATATATATATTTCTGATAGTTGAATGATTTCAGAATGCTGGACAATGAATATTTATTAGATTTTATCTTAGAAGTGACGTCTCTCTACATCGATGCCTTAGGCAGAATAGTGAGAATAATGGCGCTGTCTGACGAGGTATCGGTGGGGAGTGATATCACAGTTTTAGTATCAGAGCCAATGTTTGAAAGTTTAGATTTGAAAGCCTAGGTTTGGAAGTTTAGATTGTAAGAACAAGGATTTTGATGGATTTGATAGGTTTTGGAAGTTTAAGGTATGAGACCTTGGTTAAAATATAATGAAAATTAAAAAATATGTGTGCTGAATGGATGTTAGTTAAGAACCTGATACTCAAAGGCTTGAATCATTAAAGTGGACTGATTTTGAATTTGTAGGAAGATGGCAAGAACTAGAGGAGGTAGAAAATGTGTTCGTGGTAGGACTAGAAGTAGACCGAGAGGTAGAGGTAGAGGCTGAGGTGTTGAGGCTGATAGGATGGATCTAGTTAAGAGAGAGGAAAGTGTGGGTAGGAATCGACCACGAAAATTGTCTCCATCAATAATCTCTGTTGGTAATGAGGGAGACGATATGTGAGGGATCGATGTGGGAAGCGAGCATGGCAGTTCGATGCCTAATGCTCCAATGCTGAATTTCAATGTACCGAGAAGAGCATATAATGGACAACTGCCACTGCCGGTGTAGGCAAATTTGGTTAACAATCTAGTGCCGCTAGTAATGCATGTAGATGCTACAGAATTTGCAAGCACTATGGCAACTGTAATGATTGAGAAAGATAAAAAGAAGTATAAAAGACCGGGAGGCGTAATTGAACATGCGAAGAAATATGGAGCATATGATTTTTATGGTATGTTGGAATCAGGACAAGCTGACAAGTGGATTAAGACTGTGGAGAAGGCCTTTATGACATTGCAACTTAGTGACGAGGAAAAGATAAGTAATGTTTATGGCTTGATGTTTGATAAAGTTGACGATTGGTTGATTAGAATCCGAAATCTATATGGTGAAGCTTTAATTTGGTAAGTATTTCAGGAGGAATTTTGTAGAGAATACTTGACAGAAAACTACCGAAAGGAGAAGGTAGCTGCGCTTATCAACTTATTGCAAGGATCGATGGTAGTCAGAGAATACGTTGATAAGTTTGAGGATCTGTACAAGTACGTGAAAGATATATATCCTATGGAGGAAAAGGTAAGTATTTCAGGAGAAATTTTATAGAGAATACTTGACAGAAAACTACCGGAAGGAGAAGGTAGCTGCATTTATCAACTTATTGCAAGGATCGATGGCGGTAAGAGAATACGTTGATAAGTTCGAGGATCTATACAAGTACGCGAAGGATATATTAAAGTAAGTGTGGATCATGCAATAACCAAAAGTGTGGAATTTTAAAATTTTTAATTGCATGCAATACTTACATCACACATGAACCATATCTATGTCCTTAGATCATATCACATGGTAAATACATAGCTAAACATGCATCTAGGACAACATAATACATCAACAAACAACCAAGTCATGCATTCATAATACAAGACCTAGCAACTAAGGGTTTGGTAACACTTACAAAACTCCAAGTTAGTAGTACGCTTGATAAGTTTTGGTTAATATTAATCTACAAGCTCCTATCTCCCTAAATGTGAAGCCTCTAGCTTGAAACACACAAGTTGTACAAGGATGATCTTCAAGGATGGTGAAGTGATACGAATGATCATAGGATGAAGTCAGCATATAAAAAAGACTTTGGATCCTTTAAGCTACAATGGAGGCCCAATAACAAGGGCTAGAGTAAAGAAGATGAAGGAGGCAATCATGGGCCTTATTCTACACCATTTGGAGCCTATGTTGAAAAGTCAAAGTCAAATGGTCAAAGGTCAAAGTCAACTGGTCAAAGGTCAAAGTCAACACATGGTCAACCTCAACCCAAGCCCAACATATGTGCATGTGATCCAAGCAAGCTTGGGCCGAATTCCAAGCCTTAATGGAGTGTATAATTCAACCATAATGTGTATATATCCAATCCACTTTGGATTAGGATAGTTGTTGATGAGAATCCTTATCATATAGGAAGTTTATCTATTGTACATTGACTAGTCATAATTAGGAGTCTTTTATTCATTATCAAATAGGAATATTAATTAGACTAGTATTTTATTCCTAAAGGGTTTTGTATCCTAACCCTTTTAGGAACCCTTTTAGCTTAATTTTATTAGCTATATATATATATCAAAAACCAAAAACGAATTTAGTTGATTTTTATTTTATTCATTGAATTTTCGAATTCTTTAAGGTTCTTTTGAGAGCTTTATTTTTTATTTTTGCACCTTAGGCGCCTTTGGTTGTGAATTTCATCCTTTGATAATTAGAGTTCCTAATTATAGATAATTAGAGGGTTCTAATTCCTTAAGTTTAACCTAGATAGATCTTGGGCATTGGCATCAATAGATTGATATAGTTCCTAGTTGTTAGATAACTAGAGGGTTGTATCAGATGGTGAAGCTCTACCTACAAGTCTCTCTTAATTGATGACCCAAAAGTTTATTAGAGCCACTCCAAGCTTGAATATATGGAACAAAGATGCAACCTTCAATGGATGATGGACTTATACTTGTACAACTCTTATACACCAATGACTTTTACTTGAAAGCACATAACTCTTGTGTATATTTCAATTCTCTACACTTGAAGAAGAAGAAGGAAGAAGACACTCTCAATTCTTTTCTCTAGCTTGAGTGTCTCACACTCAAGCCACATGCATTACTATAGCTTGAGTGTCTCACACTCAATCTACATGCATTTGATAGATTGAGTATCTCATACTCTATCTATATGCATCACTTTGCTTTATAGGTGAGTGGGTGGTATTTGGTTACATGGATAACCTTAGCCTTGATATCATTAACACTTAATGGATATGGGCTAAGGTTATGGGCATATGGGCTTCTCTACACTTAGAGAAGGCCCACTCTATACCAAACTAGACAACTTATGGGATTATTTAAACTCTTTAAATAAAGCCCCATCCTAAGTCCATTTCAAGTCCATCTTTATCAATATACATGGTCCATCTCATGGCCCATCTTAATCAATATATATGGTCCATCTCATGGCCCATCTTTATTAATATATATGGTCCATCTCATAGCCCATCTGTGAATGTATTTGGAGGCAAATATTAATCTAGTCCTTGAACTTAAAATCACATATTAAAATAAGTCCAAATTAATATTTATTTAATTGCAATTAAGTTCCAATATTTGAGTTTGGATTTCGAGATATGCTAGATCTCCGCATACGCGCAAATCCAATTCAATTAATTTAATTGATTAATTAAACTTTTTAATTAATAATAAACTTAATATTTATCTTCACAAGTGCAACCCTTGTGTGTATGACTTACTAGGTTTAAGTCTAAATTACAATGCGAATTAATATTAACACTTAATATTATAGAAATACCTTTCCATCCTAAATGTGAAAATTCCAATTAATCACATTTAGTTCCTATAAGTCGTGAGTGACCTCTAACATATATATCACGACTACCCAATTAGAAATGAATGCTTTATGTAGATCTACAAGAACCATAGAATATAATTACCGTGCACTAAATGTCCCTTCATTACAAGATCCCGATATCGGCTAGAGTCACGATATAGTCAAACTCTAATTGACTCAATCATATGACCTCATCTTATGTTCAATTCCCGATAAAACACGACTTCTACTAGAACCTATTTTTAGCATCGAAACTCTTTTCGGATAAGTCAAGTTTGACCTGGCCAGGTACTTATTCATCAAGAATAACTTAGATAGCATAGGATCTTATCTCGGTTCACTTCAGGTAATGAATTCCATCTTAGCCGATCACTCATCCCTATATATAACCAACTAGAGCCACCACACGCCATATACCCATGCGTGGCTAGCACAAGTATATAAGCGGTAACAAACTCTATCCAACCATATGTGGATGACTGTGTTGCCTCAGGTCAAAAGACCATATGCACCATTATATCCAAGATTGTGATTGTTGACAAAAGTGAATATCTATATAATCACAAATCTTACAACACATGTTCGATCCACCCATCATATGAGTATTCACGTATCTATTCTGATATCTCATATTAAGTAGCATAAGACTTACTACCTTCCACTATCAACATCACATACCAATCAAGGAAAATAGACAGAGGTGATAGTCTAGGGATTAATACTACCCATATATTAATCCAATGACTATGAACATTTATAATATATGTACCAAATGAGTTTGTCACTCATATTATCAACTCTTGATAATAAACTCATTCAACATAATACTAAGGGTAAATATTCAAATAAACTTAACACTTAATTTAAATGAATATTTTATTTCTATAGGAATAAATATACAATGTCTACATACAATAATGGCCCTAAAGCACATCTACACTAACAATCACTAGTACCATTCACTACAGTATCTAAGATCTATCTTCTCAAGATGGTGGTCTAACTGCAACTGAGTAAGTGCTTTAGTGAGTGGATCAGCCACTCAGCTGAAGCTACCTTCTGCATGAGCACATCGCCCTTTCCAACAAGTTCTCTAATAATATGATAGTGCCTTTTGATGTGTTTAAATTTCTGGTGGGACCTCGGTTCCTTTGCCAAAGCAATGGCTCTATTATTGTCACAGAAGAGAGGAATTGCCGACTCAATGGAAGGAACAACACCTAGTTCGGAGATGAACTTCTGAATCCAAACAGCTTCCTTAGTAGCATCTGATGCGGCTATGTACTCAGCTTCTGTAATGGAATCAACAGTGATACTTTGCATGGAACTCTTCCAGCTCACTGTACCTCCATTACAAGTGAAGACAAATCCGAAGATAGACTTTCTATCATCCACATCCTACTGGAAGTCATAATCTGTGAAGCCCGTAAGCTGCAAGTCACCTCCTCCATAAGTCAAGACTAAATCCTTAGTCCTTCTCAAGTACTTAAGGATAGCCTTAACTGCCACCTAATTCTCCAAGCCTGTGTTAGATTGAAACCTTCTAGTCACACTAATAACATAGGCAATATCTGTCCTAGTACACAATATAGCATATATTAGGCTTCTTACAGCCGAAGCATAAAGAACTTTGGCCATCTCCGATATTTCCTCAGATGTTTTGGGTGACATCATTTTGGAAAGGTGGATACCATGCCTAAATGGTAACAATTCTCTATTGGAATCAAGCATGTTAAACCTCTTCAACACCTTTTTCAAGTAAAAACTTTGAGATAAGCCTATTGTTAGTATAGTTGATATGCCCTAGAGGCAATTATGTATTTTGACATTGTAAATAATCCCAAATGGCAATAAAATGTTCTTTCAAATAAAGTGTTTATTTATTTGAGTATTAAATCCATTAGCATTATGTTAAATAAATGTATTATCAAGAGTTGATAATATGAGTGACACATTTATTTGGTACATATGCTATAAAATTATTCGTAGTCGATAAATTAATATTTGGTTGATATTAATTTAACTATCACCTCTGTCTATTTTCCTTGATTAGTATGTGATACTAATAGTGGGAGGTAGTGAGTCTCATACTACTTGATATAAGATATTAGAATAGACATGTGGATACTCAAGTGTTGAGTAGATCGAACGTTATGTTAGATATGTGATTGTAAGGATATTCACTTATAGTCAACAATCACAATCTAGGTTATAATGGTGCATATAGTCCTTTGACCTGAGGCATCACGGTCATCCATATTTAAGTGGTTAGAGTTTATTACCACTTACATACCTGTGCTAGCCATGTATGGGTATATGGCGTGTGGTAGCTCTAGTCGGTTGAATGTAGAGATGAGTGTTTGTCCAAGATGGGATTCATTGCCTAGAGTGAACTGAGTTAAGATCCTACTTTTATCTAAGTTTGTTCTTAATGAATGAGTTCTTGGCCAGGACAAACATAATATGCTGAAAGAGTTTCAGTACTAGAAAGTGTTTATAGTGTTTGTTATATTTTATTAAGAATAGAATTTGAGATGAAGTAACATGATAAAGCTAATAGAGTTTGACTGGACCTTGACTCTGGGCTTTATCGGGATTTCTAATGAAGGGATTTTAGTGCACGGAAATTATGATCAGAGGGTTCATGCGAATCAATACATGCATTCATTTTAATTGGGTAGTTATGATATCGATGCTAGGGGTCACTCACAACTTATGAGAACTAAATGTATATCATTGGGATTTTCACATTTAGACTTGAAAGTGTTTCAAGTAATATCAAGTGTTGATATTATTTTCTCATTGCCAATTAGACGTGGACTTAGTAAGTCACACCTGTAAGGTTATCACCTTATCATCTATATTAATCTAATTATTGATTAAATTATTTAATCAAGTAATTAAGATTAAGGGAATTGGATTTATGCTTAAAGCAGTGATTCTAGTATATCATGAAATTCGATTCCACCAAAGGGATTTATTATTAATTTGTACTTAATTAATATGGGATATTAATTGAAGTATTGAATTAATAATAAGTGTGTTATTAAATACTTGGATTTGGATTAATGGCCCAAAGTGTATGGGCCTAGGCTTAAAAGTGTTTTGGGCCAAAGATTAATCCAAAGTGTTAAGATTGCCCAACAACCTAATCTAGGTCCATTAATTTAATGGATTGGGTTTTGGACCAAGTATTGGCCCAAGGAGCAAGCCCAAGTCCATAAAGTTGATGTAGAGATTTGATTGTATATATTTTACAAGTATAAAAGATATATGTAGACAAATACATAGGATGTGTTGTCTTCTCTCATCTTTGGACACTTGTAAGGACACTTGTCAATTAAATATGTTTACTAAGTGACAAGTGTCATGGTGATATCATTAATAATGTCATCGATGATGTCATGTGGTGGGCTCGATGATGTCATAGTGATATCATGTGGTGAGCCCGATGATATCATGGTGATGTCATGCATGATGTCATGATGAGATGGCAATCTCTATACTTATTTTTGTCCTAAGTATTTTTGGTTAGTGCTAATCCAATCTTGTTCATCTTATTGCTTTTGTTCAAGTGTTGAACAAAAATGGTGGATAGTTTTATTGGACAAAATGTGAGCTACCAACAAGAGATCAAATCAACACATAAAACCTTGATTGTTCTTGTAAGAAGATTTAATTAGAGCAAGTTCTTGTAAGGGTCACTTGAGAGGATACTTGCATCTAATCTAGTCTGAGCAAGAAAGGTGATTTGGTAGGAGTTTGGTGTTTCAAGCTAGAGGCCATACACTTGGGTGGCTAGAGCATGTGATTCAAGAGTTGAATTATCTACACAATACTTGAAGATACTATTGTGGTCTTCTTCGAACATAAGGAGTTTTGTAAATTTCTTTAAACTTAGAACTTCTTGGATGTTGTATTTGTATACTTGTATGTTTTTAGCTATGTGTTAATTGCAAATTGGTTCTTTGGGATTGGAATTCTTCATGTGATGAAAAGTTATGCAAGTGAAAATTTTGAAATTTCACCCATGTAGGTACTTGCTTCCACTATATTTCTGTTGCATAATCATTTCCATCAAGTGGTATCAGAGCCTCTTTTTGCACTTTACATATGCTAAAATATGAATTACAAATGTTATAATTCATTATTTGATTGGTTGCAAGAGTTGTGACCTTTGTTACAAGTGTTGTAATATGAAAAATGCATGTTTTTATCACTCAGGATGGTGCACACGGCCAGAGACACACCCATGTCCTGAGCAATGTGCAAATAGACTAAAAATGGTAGAGAGGAACACGGCCTGGGACATGGCCGTGTCCCAGGGCATGTTCTGCTCTGCCCCAAATTTTCAAAGTGTTGAAAATGCTCCCATTTTGTGCTTTAAGCATGCCAGATGCATCTTGGATGATGCCAAACTTATAAATGCTTGTCATTTATGCTAGGAATGATCATGGATTAGTTTGCATCTTGATTTGTAATAATTAATTTTATTATTCATATGTAATTAAGTGTTAGTTACATAAATTGAGATGTAAATAATTTTCCTTGGTATGCCAAGGGGTTATTGTAATTCATTCATCATAAGAGTTGTGATATGGAGGCTTGAAGAGTTCAAGTTGGGCAATGCCGTAGAGATGAAGTAAATATCCTTTATGTATTCTAATGGTTAGAATAGGCATGAGGAAAATCCATGATCAATCCTTATTTGTGAATCCATTATGCATGTTCTATGTATATATTGGATATATATGATGTAACATGCTTTATATGCTTTATAGGATAAATGTATGTGAATGGATGCGATGCAATTTATATATTGGATATGTAAATTGATTAATGTGCAAAGTGAGACCTCAATAAAGACCCAAAAATTTTCCAAATTAAATTTAGGACTTGGCTCTCCATTAGAGCAATAACTTGCATGGGTTTAGGATTATGTGCATCGGCTATAGACACATAGGGGTGCGCATAAGTCCGAAGAGTTCATGTAGTGTTATTGTTAAGCATGAGATGTTGTGGGTGTATGGATACACTATTAGCCAAGAATGGCAATTAGGAGTACCTGAGGTTTATAGTGTTCAAATCCATACATTTCACTGATCCAATGGTATAGATCTAACTAATGCCAAAGGCTAAGAACAGCAATGTGTACCTGAGGCCTGTAACATTAGGAGCCAGATTGATGGAATATCATATGGGATGTGATGGTAAGAGTTACCACTTAATGAAAACTAATATTCCAAGAATGGCAATATGTACCTGAAGGATATTGAGTGACTCATTAAGAACTCCATCACTTACTAAAAATCCATCCGACAAGGGATTTCCGTTTCCTACTTGGAAGTGTAGGATTTTCCAAGTTAGTAGGAGGCCATTATGATTAAAGACCAAATCTAATGGTTATATTACAATGTCTTTTTACTAATTAATATTGTTACCTTTGCAGATAATTTGATAATATGAGACCTTCAAACCCGCTTTCCATCATACTTGACCAACATAGGCTCACGAGCCCTAACTTTATTGATTGGCTACGGAATCTAAAAGTTGTTTTAGCTTCCAATAAAATACTTTATGTATTGACTCAAAGCCCACTCGAACCGCTTCCTGTAAATGTCTCCCAGGAAGAGTGTGACACTTTAGAAAAATTGAAAGACGATGATTTGCAAGCACATTGCTTCATGTGGGATTCTATGTCTACCGAGATTCATTGGCAACATAAGAAGTACACTTATGCAAAATACATCCTACTTCACCTTCAAGAGCTATTTGGTGAACAAAGTAGGACCACTAGATATGAGATATCGAAGCGGCTCTTTCGTGCTAAGATGAAGGAGGGTGAGGATGTGGCAGTCTATGTGAACTCTATGATTAGAGTTATGGAGGAACTAGAGAGTATATATTTCTTAATGGACTTCCATCTCCAGTTGGATTTGATCCTTCAATCACTTCCTGAATCTTTTGGGCAAACGATCATAAATTTCCATATGAATAAAATAGAGTGTACGCTTGCGGAGCTTTTGAATATGCTTACGACGGCCCAAAAGGCTATCCAAGGCAATAAGGAAAAGGAAATGGTTCTTGTTGCTTCTTCTAGTGGGACTAAGAAGAAAGGCAATAAGAAGAAAAAGAAAGGCAAGACAAGTGTTGTCAAGCCTACAGGTGGTGTAGCCAAGAATAAGGGTAAGGCAATAGTGAGGGAAGACGAAGGCAAGGGAAAGTGTTTTTATTGCCAAGGTGAAGGACATTGGAAGAGGAATTGTCCTAAGCTCCTGGAGTTTTACAAGACAAAGGGAAAGGGCAAGCAAGGGGATGGTGAGACTTTCTCTGAGTTATTTGCTTCTAAATATTCTAACAGCTCATCTAAAGCATGGGTATTAGATATCGGTGTGAGTTCTCACATTTCTTCATCCTTGCATGATCTAGTAAAGGAGAGGAAGTTGAGGCCTAGGGAAGTGACCTTAAAGCTTGGAAATAGTGCAAGTGTTGTGGCCAAAGCTATAAGATCCACTTCTATTGATCTTTATGATCATCTTTTGTTGTTAGACAATGTATTATATGTACCTAATGCTTATAAGAACATAATTTCAATTTCTAGTTTGACTAGAAAGAATTATGAGTTTCGTTTCAAAAATAATATTTGTAACATATATTTTGGAAATGAAATGGTTGGCATGGGTTATTTAATACAAAGCTTATATTATGTTGATAATATATCTAATGACAATGTGCCTCAAATTAATGCGAGTAATGCAAATGCAATGTTAATAGAAAATTCCTCTAACTCCAAACACCTTTGGCACTTGAGATTATGTCACATTGCATAGGATAGGATTAACAAATTGGAAAGGATGAGAATCTTGAGCAATCTTAAATCCACATCCAATTCAATTTGTGAGGCTTGTCTTCAAGGCAAGATGACAAGATCACCATTTGTTGGACAAATGGCAAGAGCTAAAGATTTGTTGGAGATCATACATAATGATGTATGTGGACCATTTAGTGAAATGGCTAGAGGAGAGTTCTTCTATTTTATTACCTTTATAGATGATCTATCAAGTTATGGGCACTTGTTTCTTTTGAAACATAAAAGTGAATCCTTTGAAAAGTTCAAGGAATTCAAAGCCCAAGTAGAGAACTAAACTGGGAAAAGTATTAAAACTCTTTAATCGGATCGAGGAGCTGAATACTTAAGTACCGAGTTTATTCATTTTCTTAAAGAACATGGCATTGTATATCAACTCACACCTCCTGGAATGCCATAATTAAATGGTGTATCGAAAAGGAGGAATCGTACTCTATTGGATATGGTACGATCGATGATGAGCTACATAGATCTTCCTATATCATTATGGGGTTTTGCACTCCAGACTGCCTCGTACATCTTTAATCGTGTCCCATCCAAGTCCATTTCTACCCTACCATATGAGATATAGAAAGGTAGAAAACCAAGTCTTAAGCATGTTAAGATTTGGGGATGTCCGGCTTTTATCAAAAGATTAAAATCGGACAAGTTGGATGTGAAATCAATTAAAGGAAGGTTTGTTGGCTATTCTAAAGAAACTTTAGGATTTTGCTTTTATCTTCCTGCTGAACAACTGATTATTGTAAGCAGAGATGCTGTCTTTCTTGAGAAAGAGTTTCTCAATTAAGGAGGCAAAGGAAGGAAGATAATGTTAGATGAGGAGTCATCTAAGGAAGTAATCCAACAAAATGATCAAATGGCAATTGATCAACCTAAGG
Organism: Macaranga tanarius; assembly: GCA_949673435.1. Classification (NCBI taxonomy): domain Eukaryota; kingdom Viridiplantae; phylum Streptophyta; class Magnoliopsida; order Malpighiales; family Euphorbiaceae; genus Macaranga; species Macaranga tanarius. The sequence continues at coordinate 803 of CATIWO010104133.1, read as the reverse complement.
AGCCTATTCCAATTGAGAATGTTGTCACACCAACTCCTCAAAAATTTAGTAAGGTATCTCATCCACCAGTGAGATACGGTTTTCTACATGATATGCAAGAGTTGCATGTCATGAAGAAAGCATTCATGTTGATGATCCTACTACATATGAAGAAGATTTATTGGATAAAGATTCTTTAAGATGGCTCGAGGCTATGAGAACCGAAATGGATTCCATGTATACGAACCAAGTCTGGTCACTTATTGATCCACCTGAAAGGGTGATTCCCATTGGGTGTAAATAGATCTTTATTAGTATAGATGTGCCCTATGGCCATTCATGTGTATATAGACATTGTATATTTATCCCCATGGCAATGATATATTCATTTGGATCAAAGTGTTTGTTTATTACCCTTAGTACAATGTTAGATAAGTTTATTGTCAAGAGTTGATAATATGAGTGACAAACTTATTTAGTACTTGTACTATAAAAGTTCATAGTCGTAGGATTAATACATGGGTAGTATTAATCCATAGACTATCACCTCTATTTATTTTCCTTGATCGGTATGTGATATCGATAGTGGGAGGTAGTGAGTCTCATACTACTTGATATGAGATATCAGAATAGATATGTGGATACTCATGTGATGGGTGGATTGAACTGTGACGTAAGATTTATGATTGCATGGATATTCACTTAAGTTAACAATCACAATTTTGGGCATGATGGTGCATGTGGTCCTTCGACCTGAGGCGACACGGTCATCCACATATGGTTCGTTAGAGTTTGTTACCGCTTACATACCTGTGCTAGCCATG
>CATIWO010104123.1:0-10257 GCA_949673435.1 Macaranga tanarius | reverse complement strand
TTTGTTTCTGAATTCTCGCCACCCATTATGCAAAATACACAAACATTGTAATTTCAACAGATTCCTAAAACCTAACCATGGATTAGATTCACACATATGACACTGCCCCTGCAATCTCTTAGTCTTACACTGCACCTCTGGCTCTAGCCCCTCCCTCCTTCTCACATGTACATTGCCATTGCCACCACAAATAGATACAGTTTTTCGCTTTAATTTTCTTAATCAAATACATTACTGTCTTAGGAACTAAATTAACCACATTCTTCTTTTGTTTAAAGATTTTTGTTCATTGTTACTAATTTCTTGCGGCTTATTTTGCAATCTGAATAAGCAATCATTAATCACTGGATTCAGTTCAAAACAAAAACAAAAAAATTCCAACTACTCTTTTCATTCAATATCTCTTTTTTTTGAATTATGAAAGAAGTTGATCTTGCACTTACACCGTGATGATTGATGCATTTTCGAACTTTACTCAATCTACAAAATTTCTTTCATACCACTACCTTCAGCCATCAGCAAGTATGCAGGGAGGTTGGGGTGGTATCCAACTGGAGTAACCAGCTTTCTTTAAACACAATCAGCATTCAGCATACATGCCTGTCCTGGAGATTTACATTACATTTGACGAGCTGATGCCAAAGATCAGCTTAGCTCATTGATACTTCTACTGTGAAATGAACTGCACCTGCCCTACTTCCATCATGATGTAGATGGACTATTCTTTATCGTACACCGGCCTTAACGTTTTGAGGACCCAAAATAACGTTTAGAATCTTTCCTGGAACAAAGATTCTTTTCTTTATATTTTTTCCATCTAGATACTTTGAGAGTTTCCCATCCTCCGAAGCTAATCTGAAAGCATCCTCCTCTGAGCAACCTTCTTCAACCTGTATGGTACCCCGTGTCTTGCCATTGATCTGTACTGGTAGAACTACAGAGGTATCCTTCAGGTAAACAGGATTTGCCTGGGATCGTAATTACAAACTTAACAAAATAAGTAGGGCATTCTCAACAGATTGGGTTCTAAAGCAGTTACCTAAAAGAAGGTCCCAAATGCAACTTATGTGGAATTATCCTACAAATTTTATATTGGAAACTGACAAAGATGCAACTAAAATACAGATTATAGCACCATCATTAACGCTTTCATCTACAATTTAAAGCATGATGATCTAATAAAGAACAGTGAGATATGAAAATAAAAACAGGACAGATTCCAAATAAGATGTGCAGCACATACTGTCAGGTTCTAGTTGAAGAAAGTCAACATTTTACCTTAGGATAGGGTTCATATGCTAATGAGTTTGAATGCCCTAACCGAAACCAAAGCTCCTCAGCCATGTGAGGCGCATATGGGGACAGCAATAAGACAAATGCTTCAACGATTGATCTTGGAAGTTTATCCCACTGGAGAAAATGCCAAGTAAAGTTGATAAAATTGATGAGAAAATAACAAACATGAAACAATAGATAGGACATGAACGGGGAAAGAAAGAGGAAAGAAAAAAGATCACAGGAAAACCTTATATGCTGCATTAATGAACTCCATCATTGCAGAAATTCCAGTGTTGAACCGTGTGCCTTCAATTTCCTCTGTTACCTGCGAAGCCAAATCATTCGTCAAGGATCATAAGAGAGTGTGGTATGAATCAGTATCCTTCAAAGATGCTTGCAAACCTGTGAAGCATTCTTTCAAACAATATATGGCAATGAAAACCAATGATCATTGTGAAAGGGATAAAGCACCTTATCTTCCAAACTGTAAATGATTAGCAGACTAACCATGGACCTAATTTTGTTAATCTCCATGCAGTATGCTTAACAAAATATCGTAAAAATAAATCATCCTGGAATCTATTACGCAGAAAAAATGTTAATAAATTTTATTCATCTGCTTCAATCATTAAGGATTTAAGTTTGTGATGCACTCTTCACTACTGTGATGCCCATCTAACAGTCAATGAATCTTTTCCTTCCTATGCTGACCTCAAGAACTTCTTTCGCTGAATAAAATTTCCCATGACACAATTCATTTGTTCATGTGCCACAGAGTTCCAAACCCAGGAATGTGTTAGACTAGTAACTAACTGCTGAAATCAGTAAAATGTAGTAATGTTGGACTGTGGAATTATAGTATATATGCGATTTTGTTGGTTTAAACAAAACCCTGGGCATATCAAAGAGCAGTAAGTCCTCTATGTAAGAATCTGTCTAATAGAAAAATGTTTTCCACCACTACTTTTGTTTAGAAATTCAAAATTCACTAGCAAAACCATGCAGGTTCATATCTTTATATTCACAAGGAAGTATACAAAGGTGACGAAATGGAGCATATAAACTATGCCTTAACCATATAGAAAGAGACTCACGAATGCATGCAGTACAAAAAAAAAAAAAAAAAAAAAAAAGACTCATAAATGCTCAGATTTACAACCTTAGCTATGCACTTATGCAGAGAACGTAGCTGTTCAAAAGATGGCTCCTCATTGACTGCCACTGTTCTATCTCTAAAAGCACCATGAGGTAAAGGTGAACCCACAATCAGCCTCCAAGTTCTTCCCAAAAATCGATACACACCTTCAATACCACTAGTACTCCAAATTTTTGAATCTCTAAAAGCACAATGTATGGAGAACAAACTCTTGTAAGAAAATATTTATATGTGATATTCTTAAAATACAGAGAATAAACCATACCTAAAGGGTCCCATGAACATTTCGTACAGTCTAAGAGAGTCTGCACCATACTCAGAAACAACATCATCAGGATTGACAACATTTCCCCTACTTTTACTCATCTTATGGGAACGGGCAACTAAATGAATGCTACGATCATCTTTGAGCACAAATGACTCGCCAGATTTCATCACCTGTAGCAAGAGAAATGGGATTTTGTCAGAAACTAACACAATGAAAAGCCAGAGGCAATCGTTTTATTTCTTCGAGGATGGAACCTAAAAGACAAGTCAATATCAATACATTGACTCATGTAAGAATACCTTTTCCTCGGGAATTACTTCATGATGAAGTTCACCCAACATGTCAGCAGCGTCAGCAGATACGTAATTTCCATCTGTGTCCTTGTAGGCTGTATATTGAACCTGCCATTCATAGCATTAGATACAATATCACGGTGCATCATTTCACCACCATGCACAAACAAATTATAACTTACTTCCCCAAGGATGATTCCTTGGTTTATGACACACTTGAAGGGCTCTTTGGTTGACACAACACCGATATCATAAAGAACCTGAAACGCATACTCTCAGTGAGAACTCAGAAACATGAAAGTCCTCAAGCAACAAAGAATAATACTTGATTATCTAGTAGCAATGTAAATTTTAAGCTGTCCTGCTTTCCTACTGCAATGGACACCCCTAGAAAGCTGATATAATCTAACTCAATCTAGCATTGATAAGCTAGAAAAAAATGATTATGATATTTTGGCTAATTCTATGAGAGTATTGCACTAATCCATGCATTAATTTAAGCAAAAGCAATGGAAACATTTAAGTGCTTCCCCTTGCAAGAAATTCAAAATTTGGCTTTTATCCATGAAAATGAGAAATATCAATAAGTATCAAGAAGAATGATGATGATGATGATAGTTCAAGAGACACAGGATTTGGATCACGAACCTTGTGCCAGAATCTCGAATAAAGTAAGTGGAGAACAGCGTGTTCAGCACCACCAACATAGACATCAACTGGACTCCAATACCTATAGTTGAAAACATTTTTGAAAAAGCAAAAAAATAAATAAATAAATAAATTTAAGAACAGCGCAAAGAACATAAAATTTTGTGATTTAAAGAACATAAAACAACTCTATACATGAGAAGCACTTACATTTCTTTGGCCTTATCAACTAATTCTTTCGAGTTCTTTGGATCCATATATCTCAAATAGTACCTGAACGTTTATCAAAAAGAAAAGGAGTTTATCTCAAGGACCAATTAGAAAAGCACTTGGCTCAATAGAAATTATCCGAGTACAGTCTATCTAGCCATAGCCATCTGTTCTGGTTCGGGCCTTACTAACTAAGAAATTCAACATTTTAAGGTGCTACAAGCACAAGTAGCAATAAATCGATTACCAGCAAGAACCAGCCCACTGTGGCATAGTGTTTGTTTCTCTTTTAGCAGGTTTTCCAGATGAAGGATCTGTAGTTTTAACCTGAAAGTAAGCCATAGAGCATCCATATACAACATGCTCAGAAAATTAACAACTATACATATTGCTGGTAGAAAGGAGATAGGCAGAGAGAGATTTAGGAAATCATTTAGAACTATATTAAGAATTAAACAGCTCACATCTAAATTAGTAATTTATATAAACAAGAGAGTTGCTCTTGTACTAGCAGTCAATAAGCAAGCCAGAAATCAGTAAAGCATAACTGAAGAATTTTAATGGACTGTCTCTGCATAGATTTGCAATCACATCCCGAAAGCAAAACAATTTTAGCACTGCCACTGCTTGCTCATGAGCAACACCTTCCACTTGGTTTGCCTGGTTGCTTAAAAAAAAAAAGTAAAGAAATCAAACATACCCAAGAAGTTGCCTTTGCTAGAGGTGGTTCTCCTGTCCCAATTGGAGTAAAATCATCCAATTCAGGTAATTTCAGAGGCAAATCAGTTTCAAGAAGTGGAACACTCTCACCAGTATCCTCCAAGAAAACAACAGGGATAGGTTCCCCCCAATACCGCTGTCTAGCAAAAAGCCAATCCCTCAACTTGAAATTCACCTGAAGAAAGTCCAAACATGTTTAGTACTATAAACATAATACCCTTCTTCCCATCACCATCACCCTGTAACTGTATGCTGATTAAAAAGCGAAAGCACCTTTTTCTTCCCATTTCCAGTTTTTCCAGCCCATTCAATGACTTTGGAAGCTGCTACTTTGCTAGGCAAGCCATTGATGTCAAGCCCCATTGTCAAATTTGATGAATTCAGGATAGTACCTTCACCTGCATAAGCCATTCCTGAATCACTACAGCCTTCATCATCTGGCTTCACAACCCAACGAATTGGAATGTCATATTTAGTGGCAAATTCATAGTCACGAGTGTCATGGGCAGGCACAGCCATAATTGCTCCAGTTCCATAACTGCACCCAAAAAACAGAATATTAAAAATGCTTCATGTTGACAGTCCCATGATGTGATTCCATAATTCACCAACTAACATGTCAATATATTTCTGCAGCTTCACACTCTACAAAATACGCAAGAAAGTGGCAACCTGTGTAATAATATATTAGCCAATAGATAAACCATAAAAAGAAGTAGTGAAACCATAATCACCTCCCCAGAACATAATCTGCAACCCATATTGGGACTGCTTCCCCATTAGCTGGGTTTCTTGCATAGCAACCACTGAAGACTCCAGTTTTTTCCTTCTGAAGCTCGGTCCTCTCGAGGTCACTTTTCCGTGAGGCAAGGTCTTTGTATTCTTCCACCTGTGAACAAGATTGTCACCCTCCAATTGCTCATGAAAAATGAATAACGATATGTGAAAAGAAATGAAAAATACACTTTTTCTCTGAGAAAGAGACACTAGTGACGACAGTAAGGAATACTCCGGTGCCACAACTAAATATCTGCATCAAACAAATCAAATCAAATACAGGCTGCATGAAATTTATCACATAAGCAACAAGACAAACACAAGATAAGATCATAAGAGAAATACGTTGCTCCAAAGATGGTGTCAGGCCTGGTAGTATAAACAGTTATTTTTATATCTCTTTCCTTTCCATTATTGTCAAGAATATGAAATTCCATCTCAGCCCCTTCAGACCTCCCTATCCAGTTCCGTTGCATATCTTTTACACTTTCAGGCCAGTCAAGGTCATCCAAGTCTTCAAGAAGGCGATCAGCATAAGCAGTAATCCTAAGGATCCATTGTCTCATTGGCTGCTTGGTAATAAACAACGATACTGTAAAATTATAAAACCATTCAACACAATGAAGTAACGTGAATAGATAGGTTTCAATATATGAAATTACACCGTGCCACACCTTTCTTATAACTGGATAACCACCACGCTCGCTCACTCCATCCACCACCTCCTCATTGGCCAAAACCGTGCCAAGAGCAGGGCACCAATTGACTGGTACCTCAGCCTGAATGTGTAAGTAACAGATCATCAGGTCCTGTTTCAAGGAGGAAATAACAGTATATGATGGCAGACTAGTGATAATCCTGGACCTGATATGCCAATCCTCTCTTCAACAGCTGAAGAAAGATCCACTGGGTCCATTTATAATATTCTGGTTCTATAGTAGAAATTTCACGATCCCAGTCGTATGAGAATCCCAATGACTTAAGCTGCAAAATATTTAGATGTGAATACATAAGAGAGAACCATAACAGATCGTAAAAACTATCTGGCCACATGATATTATATAGAAAAGTTAGACTGAGCACCACTTCTTAGGTTCTGTTCATCAAATAGTCTAATCTAAGCAAGCTCCAATATGTTGGTTATGGTATTTGCAACTACTCTGAAAGTGCATCACCAAAAAGCCTCAGAGGAGAAGATGGCCACAACCATTCAACATAAAAAAATATTACATTTCACTATAACTAGATGTGCATGCATTATTTGTTATTTGACATTATGAAGTCACCAAGTTGGTACAAGAAACTGCTATTTGATACTTTGCAAATTTTTTCAGTCAACATCACAAGCATATGTATACATTGACTTTGTGCACTCAAGTTACTCTAAAAGCAAGAGAAAAGAGGTACTAGAGAGTGTAACACAAGGTTGCAAACTGTTACAAACGTTACTTCTCCCATTCGAAGTAAACAGTAAGGAGATAGCATCACCTGGGACCGAAAACGATTAATGTTCCTCAATGTTGTGATTTTGGGATGGGTTCCTGTCTGTGAATTGAAAAATGTACCCATCATTCAATGAGAATGCTAATCATAATAACTGACAATTATGGAAAATGTTTATCAATGCATCAGAGCAAACCTGAATTGCATATTGCTCAGCTGGTAAACCAAATGCATCCCATCCCATTGGATGCAGAACATTGTAACCCTGCATACGTTTGAACCTGGCAAGAATGTCTGTTGCAGTATATCCCAGTGGATGACCAACATGTAATCCAGAGCCACTGCAACAAAATTCATTTTCCAATTCACTAATCAATTTTCTTTCCCCTCCCTTTTGGTTTGCAATGATCAATTAAAAGTCGGAATCTTTAGAGTCTAAAGTGAAAATAAAATTAAACTCTGTTTACACCCAATAACCACAGTCAATCAAGCTAAAAAATTTATGAAATTGGGTCTCCCATATTTAGCCACTTTACTGCTAATAAAGAAAGAAAGAAGAATTGTTTGAATGAGAAAGAATAACCTGGGATAAGGGAACATGTCAAGAACATAGAACTTAGGCTTAGAGGTATCAATTTCATCTGGGGTACGAAAGGTGCGATTGTCCTCCCAAAAACGCTGCCATTTAGGCTCTATTTCGTGAAAAGGATAAGCTCTTTTCACCACTGCCTGCTGCTGCTTTTCTTGTTCCTCGACTTCATTCACTTCTTCACTCACTGAGCTCCTAAGTCTACTCTTTTTAAACCCAAATACGCCATAATTTAAATGGAAGAGGGAGTTTTTTGTGGGCTTTAAATTTAGAGACGAAGTACTTTTAGTGGAGAAATGGAACCGGCGGTGATGAAAAGGAGAGGAAGGTAACAATTGGGTAAGCAAGTAAGTGGAAGCACTCATTTTGATTGATGCATGTAATGTAATGTAAAAGAAAGAGGAAGCGAGCGAAGGAAGGAGAAAGAAAGGGAACTGTGAATTGATGATAAAGTTTCGCGCTTAGTTTCTATGGCTGTTGTTTCGGCCTTTTTGGAGTATGAGTATCCATCAACTGTGTGTGGATTCAGCCTTACCACTTGCCAAATAGTGTTTTTTCACTATTTTTAAAATTATGGTTGATTTATAGCTATTTACAATTAAATAATAAATTTTTTAATAATTAAGAACTAATATTTTAATTGTAAATTCAGAAAATATATTAATATATAATGATTAATTAAAATGCTTTGTAACAATTTTATTGACAAGTATAAACTCATTGAAAATTATTAAAATTGATATATTATATGTTGTTTCAAAATATATTAATTTCAATATATTATTATATTAAAAATAAATTTGTTTTTTTTTTTAATTACAATTTACAAGGGCTGAAGAAAAGGTAGGGAGTGGGATCCGAACTCATTCCCCAAGTTACACAAACTCAGTAAAATTCACATTTTTTAATTTTAACACTGGACTCGTATATCTCAATATTATTTTAATGGGCACAAATCTAATTTCTTTTGCATAATGTTGTGTGGTTAGATGCCACTACAACTGTTAAAATATTAATAGGATATATTTTCGAATAGACCATCACAATACACCAATTAATATTTGTAAGGAGGGAAATATTTTACCAATTAATATTAGTAGGGCTGGGTTTGATTCTCCTCCCCCACTCTCCCAGGAGCCCTCAAGGCTTTAAATGATCAATATATATATTACCAAGTAGTATGCAAGATTTTATAATAGCCTTGATAGCCTTTGATAGTCTTTCTCTCAACCTTCATTGTTCATCGTTTTCTTATTCTTTTGTATTTCTGGATCCGGGTGGTTTAGGACCAAAAATCACTCAACCTCCTTTATTTTACCTGTGCTTTTGTGTCATTAAATAATTTTCTGCTGGATCTGGGTGGTTTTCGTTGTTGATTTGCTGGGTTTGGGTTTCACGAACAAATCTGGACAAGGGGCTTTCTTCATCTTGCGGTAGCCATGCAATTCCAGCTCTTACCAGGGAGTAGGAAGCGGGCAAATATAACAACACTGTTAGGAAGCTCAAGATGAAAGCAACACTCAACCAGTTTCCTTTAGATTTGTTGTTGTTTTTTTTTTTTTTTTGCTTTTGTTTGATAAGTCAGCAATGTTACTCATACTCTTGTGCAGTAAGGGTAAAATTCTTGACTTTTAGTTTATGTTTATATATTTATTATGTTCCCTGGGTTGTAGTTTGTTTGCTTAGCATTAGCATCTTTACTCTTTTGTTCTAGTGTATGTTTGTTGTTAGAAAATTATTTTCCCCTTGTGTCATTTGCAGTTCTTCCTTTCAGCTTTGAGGAAGTGATGCGGGGCGTTTTTGGGCCTATGGAAGGCATAAAACAATTGGGCCTGAGAATGACAATTTTGACTGTATTTATTTAGTTTTGAATTTTATTTATTTATTTAGTTATTTAGGATAATTATTTAATTAGTGATAATTATTTAGGATTTTATTTTATTTTTATCTTATTAGTTTCCTACCTTAATTAGAATTTTAGTTAGGGTTAGAGAGTTTTATTATAAATATGTAATGTTAGAGGTTTTGTAGACAGACTATCATTCAATTTTTATCAATTAAAAGCTATTTTGCTTAACTCTTTTCTCTGGATTGAGAATTATCTCTGGATTGATATTGTTAATCTCTGGATTGAGATTGTGGTTCCTCTTTTATAATCAACGTGTTTGATTATCGCGCTACACGCTGTGTCAGGTGGTATCAAAGCAGGTTTTCCCTAATCGATGGCTCACACTGACCGTGGTGATGATGGCAACCAATCCCAAGACGGCGATCAGTGATTGCAGGCTGTTTGGAGAGCAATCGAAGAACAGCAACAGAATACCCAAAACATAACCCAACTATTGGAAGCAATGCAAACCCAATTGCAGGTTGTGTTGAGGTTTACCGAACAAGGGCATAGGAATGATGATGGTGAAGAAGGCAGAGGATTTTGCCATGACAGACCCGTTGTTGATCCCATTCCCAATAATCAGAGGAGGCCAACCAGAGTATATGATGACACGTCCGATGACGAGGCTGACTTCGGGAATATGGCACATGCGAGGAATATGGTGCCTGCGCATGGAGGACTTGGTGGCAGACGACAATGGCAACCAAACTACAGAGGAGACGACGAGTACAAACTAAAGGTAGATATTCTTAAATTCAGTGAGGATCTTGATATAGAGGGTTTTTTTGATTGGTTGACTGAAGTAGATAGGTTCTTTGATTATATTGAGTTGCTCGAGGAGAGGAAGGTGAAATTTATTGCCTATCGGTTGAAAGGGGGAGCATCGGTTTGGTGGGAAAGGTTGAGAGAGACAAGGATGAGAGAGGGTCGTGGTCCGGTTCAGACTTGGAGGAGAATGAGGCAATTATTGCAGGGTAGATTTTT
>CATIWO010104094.1:0-14483 GCA_949673435.1 Macaranga tanarius | reverse complement strand
ATTTTAATTTATAAAAAAATATTTAAACACATCAAATAATTTGAAAAGTATCAATAAATCTTATTTTTAGTAAGTTTAAGTATTTAAAAGGTCATTTTATAAGTTGAGAAGACAAACTGACAAAAAAATATGAAGTACAGTGATTGTACGTGTATTAAACTTATTCAAATTAGAATAAGTAAAACAAATATCAAATATATATAAAAATAATAATACAAATATCAAAAACACTCTTTAACTTAATTTCCAAACACTTCATCATCGATCATCCATCATCATCATCATTCCTAAAATCACCCCACAACAAATTAACTCAATCACTCTAAAAAGTTTATTACAAAATCACTTTCACACCTATAAATAACACAAATTCCAACAACACAATGTAGATTCTCTTAATAGATATCAAATATATCTATCTCTTCATGCCATTTTCCATCACAGGAGCCATTGCTACTGGACGATTCTGCTTCTCTAAATTTCCTTGCCATCCTGCAATCAAGGCAAATTCCAAAAGAATATAATTATGAAAAAAGTTAAACATGTTCTATAAGTATCGTTAGTCGATTTAAAAGTTTTCAAGAACAATTTTAATATTTCTGATTAACACTAATATGTAAATATACATATTTTATATAAAAATTTTGGTTAATTTACCTAATTTCAAGTCAAATCCTCGATTCTGTAGCTCATGGTATTCTTGAGTCAAGGCACATGGCTCACAACAACAATGAACCATGCAATCCTTACCGAAGCTTCCCTCCAAATTGTATTGCTTTCTCAGTTTTGAACGCATTGGAGCAGAAAAGAAGCATGGACCAGCTATACATGAAAGAAGTACATACAATACTCCACTTGCTGCAGCAGCTGTAACAAACCCAAACTAATTAACCCACCAACATATATACTTCTGAAATATCAGTCTTGCTATATATATATACACACACACATACTTACGTGTTTGTCCTTTATTAACAATGTCTGTAATTTGGCCAAAAATAACGCATGGGCAACAACATGACATGCAACCTGTAGCATTAACGTAGAATATATCAATAAAATCAGAACATCACATTATATATCCACAAACACATATGCTTACATATATATATTTTTCTTTTGGATTAAGTAACTTTGCTATTGGCTTGAACTCGAGACCTCGTAGGTATTTAACTTACAGGTTTTCTTATCTGCGAAGCAGTCCCATAGCCTTGTCGACCAAGGGCCCGGAGCTGTAGAGTGATCATACGATGGAGCTGACATGGTTAATTAAGCAACGAAAATTGGATGATGGATGAACTAATAGAAAGAAAGAAAATTAACTGGAAATAATGAGATCCAGGAAAATGCAGCTAGTAACTATATGTGCTATATTGTCAGTGCTACCCAACAATCAAATCCCTCTCTTTTATATAGAAAAGAAGAAGTGCTATGGTTTTTACTAGCTAGGTTGAATAGTTACATCCATGGATGCCTTCTAGACCACGAAATTAATTTTTGGTCTTCACAATTCAAAGTCTTCACAATTCAAAAGTCATACATCATTATGGATTTCTAGAATTCTATATATATATATTGTTCCTTTTTTATTCGTTCCCATGCAGAAATAAACTTTCAATCTAGAAGGCTGCGGATGGCATTTAATTTAATTTATGTCCTTTTGTCTAGCCAATAGATAATATTAGCTTAAAAAATGAAGATAATCGTCATTTTTGTTCAACATAGGTTGCTATAAATAAAAGAGGTTGCCATCAAATATTAAAATAATGTCCTGTTGTCATTTTTATTCATTAAATTAATATTTGTTGATACAAGTGGTAAGGAATTTGAAATATAGATTTTTTTAGTAAAGTTTCAAGTTTAAATTTTATATATAGAGAAAACATGTGTTGGAAGAGATTTACTTTCTTTGTGGTTTCACCCAACTCAACTTAAAATTAGTTAGAACCCTTATAGTTATGAAATAATGGGGACACCAAATGTAAAAAAAAAAAAAAAAAAAATTATCAGCCAACCAAAAAAAAAACAGTGAGCAATTAATTTCAATTTGAACTCTCTAAGTACATAATTTCACAAAATATCGCTAATTGGCTTTAATTTCTGGAAAAATAAAAAGCATATATATCTTTAAAGTTTATTACAAAATTGGTGTTAACTAAATGAAGTATAAAAATCATGAGCTAATTATACCATAAAGTTCAAACTAGATTGATTATTATCATGCACAAATTCAGTTCAAATTAGATTGATGGCTTATGAAAAATTTAATTAAGAGGCACCAATTGTTGGGATCAGTTGACAGAGGATTGTTCTCGCTTAACTAAGGTTTTGAGTTCGAGTCTTAATGAATGCAGTCATGTTAAATAATTATTGGTAAATTTTAACCTCCCTTGTAGTACTACTCGGACCGAACTGGATTAGTTAGAATTCAACAAACTCTAGACACCGGTGGTTTACAAAAAGAAAAAAATAATAATTAAGAGGCAAATTAACATTTAATTAAATCTTCATGAAACGTACTTATAGGCATTATTCCCTTCCCAAAATAAGTGATTTTATATATCTCTTCCTCGGTATTTACCCCATTTCTGCAAGTTTTACATCAGTCAATTACTACCATATCTTCTTATTATATAAAGCCAAGAAGTTAGCTACCGTCCCATTTGTTTAGAAAAAAAATTTAGGGACTTAAATAGTATACTCAAAACTAAACTTTGCTAAGACACCCACTTCATTTTCTTTAAGTGCTTCACCAAGCTAATTTTATTTACCTTTGCAAGTCCTTAATGAAAACGTAACAGTGGATTTGAAAAAAAAAAAAAAAAAAAAAAAAAACTGAAATTAAATAAAATAAGATAGCATTCGAAATTCCATAATTAATTGAAGAAAACTTAACTGGTTGAATTAGATTTCCACCAGCATCATGACAACCGATGCAAGAACGATTAAATAATGTAGCTCCTTTTTGTACATCTACAGTGGTTTGTGCTAGTGACACTACATGTAACCCATAGAAACTAAACAATATTAGGAGAACCCAATAACTAAAAAAAAGCCTAACTACCAACCATAAGCAAATATTAATTGTTCCCAATTTCTCAACTTTTCAGTAATTAGTTTCGGTAGCTATAAAGTGCCCATTAATTTTGATTAAGTTGGATAAACCTTTTTTGATATTTTTTTTTCTATATATAAACTCAAATTAAAATTTTAATTAACGATTTTTTATTTTTTTTTGGACAAGGTGCATATTTTAGGACTATTTTTTGATATGGGATCCAGTATTATCGGGACGGAGAGGGGGGCAGTTAGATCTTAGTTGTTAGAAGTTATTATATTTTGAAAACCATTTTTGTGAGTCACCACTGTAAAGTGAGATCTCACATGACTAGTGTGGGGGAGAGGAATTGAACCCAAAACCTCTTCATCCCAAGAGCAAAGGCTCTTGCCACTTGAGTTAGGCCTCAAGTGTAATTAAAGAAATTTAAATTTCTTACTACTTGGACAAACAGATGTTGGTTCAATACAATTTTGTTTACTAATAGCCATATACGGGGCCATTTCGAGCAATGAAGTTAGAGTAAGGGGGCATTCTGAGCATGAAAGTATATGTATATGGATACGTGAGCTTTACCTGGGGTGTTGGAAAGAGTAGGAGATAAGGCTAAAAGGGCAGCCATTAGAGGTGGAGCTAAGCTCTTCATTAACTTGTTCACTTCATTGAGCTTAAGAGGAGTGTAGGCGGCGGGGTTCAGCGCGCGCCCAAGTGTTCGGCGACCACGGCACTGTGTGAGCTCAGGGCCCACTAGGAGTACAACGTTGGGCCTTTTTAAAGGGCTTTGGTTGGAGAATGGAGTCGCCACCCGGATAAAACCCGGGATACACTTTACAGCAACTGGATTCCACGGAAGAAGCCCAGCAGCCGTCCTCAGAGATTGAGTCCGGAAACTGGGTATGGACTTTTAGCGGCCCACCCGACCTTGCGATCGGCCTCCGTTTGTGTTTTATGTTTTATTATTTTTAATTATTTAATTATTTCTTAATTACATGCGAATGGTTGTTTTGATCCGAATAATTTTCAAATTTTACAATTTAGTCCGAGTTTGATATTAGTCTATTTTCATGCAATTTAATTGAGTCCCAAACATTCAAAACGTCCATAAAAGAAAAATAAACAATATAAAATAAACCATACAAAGAAAATGAGGGAGGAGAAATGATTACAACCAAACAAAATAAAATAAAATAGAACAAAATAAATAAAGAAATGGTGGGAGGAAAAATGATTACAACCCTTTAATTAAATAAAATAAATGAAATTAACAGTAAGAAAAATAAACTGCAGCATGATTAAATAACAATAGAAATACAGATAAATCAAACAATAACAAAACACTTCAAAAGGCAACAATTAAGTAATTAAATAACTAAATTAAACACGAATTGCTGAAGACGTATAATATAACATGACACGAGATTAAAATTATTCGGAAAATACGATTTAAACAAAAAGAAAAGCAGAAAAATAAATAAAAAAAATAAATCAAAGTTCTGGAACACAGAGGCGCACGCCTCTGCGTTACATAGGCGTGCGTTTCTTCAAGAAGGGGCACATGCCTCTGCTAAACAGGCGCATATTTCACTAACGGTCATAAATTCAAAAAGACATAGCGGTAGAGGCGTGCGCCTCTACGTGCTGGGGCGTGCGTCTCATCGTACAGACACACGCCCTCTGGTTTTAGACAGAAACGAAATTTACATAAATAAGTCCTTAAAACAATATAAATAACGACTTGAATCAAAAGTCAACGTTTATAAATGAGTCAAATCATAATACTAACATTAAATTATGTACTATAACAAAGAAAATGCCAGATAATCAAAGTAAAAAATCAAGCAAAAGAAGAAGAAAATAAACTTAGAAAAAGAGAAGAAAGTTACTGTGAAGCTTGTTTTTGAAATTGTTTAGCCCTCAGACAGATTTCAGATTGCTTCTTCTTGCCTCCGGTTTTGGATTCAGACCCCGTTTTTTGGTTCTCTCTTTCTGGTTTTTTTCTCTCGTTTTTCTTGTTGTTTTCTTCTGCTTTCCTTTTTTTTTTTCCAAAAATCCAAAAGTCCCCCTATTCAGATCCTCTCCTCCCTCCTTTATGGTCTCTGAAGCCCCTGCCATTAACTCCCCACGTTGGGAGTTAATGCAGCGTTACAGAACGTGGAGCGATCCACGTTCTGTAACTTAATTTTTTTTGCTACAGGTGTTACAGAGGCGTGCGTCTCTGCTGACAAGGGCGTGCGTCTTTACATCAAGGAGGCGTGCGCCTCTATATCAAGGAGGCGTGTGCCTCTATATCAAGGAGGCGTGCGCCTCATCACTGAAATATGGGCTTCCAATGGGCTTCATTTGGTTTGGGCTGAAGGTACTATTTTTTTGGGTTGGGCTAGGCATTTGGGCTTGTCATGATTGTGGGTTTTCTCTCACAAGTGGGTTTGAATCCAATCATTTGGCAAATTGGGCTTAATTACCAACCTTCATCATTGGGCTTTTGCCTCGCGGGCCGGGCCAGACCATATGTCCACAGTTTGCCCCCTTGGTTTTTAAAAAACCGGTTAAAAGTAAATTTTAAAATCGGTATTTTGAAAAAACAAAATGCATGTCTGAATACGGAGATTTGATTTTGAACCCTGAAGTTCGAATTTTTGAATTCGGAGATTTGAATTTTGGACCCTGAAGCCCGGAGTTTGATAAATTGTGAATCTTGAGGTTCGGTCTGTGAATCTGGAGATTCGAATTTTGAACCCCGAGGTTCAGAATTTGAACCATGAGGTTCAGAATTTGAACCATGAGGTTCGGATTTTGAATCCTGAAGTTTGAATTTTGAGCCATGAGGCTCAGAGTTTGAACCCTGAGGTCCGGATTTTGAACCCTGAGGTTCGAACCGAGAATCCGGAGATTCGACTTTGAGCCCTGAAGCTCAGAATTTGAACCTTGAGGCTCGAACTTTGAACCCGAAAGTTCAAATTTTGATCCTGGGATCTGAAGTTGAATCAATAAAATTTAACTTTGAAATATTGGGGCACGACCCCTGCAACATCCTCCTGCAATCATAAGTTGAAATCATTAGTTAACTTCAGGTACCAAAATGTAAATTTTCATAGAATGACTAAAACTGATATTTGTCAAAGTTATATATAAACTAAAGCTTTTGTTTTCTTTTCATATTTAAACTTTAAACTCTTCGCGCCCCAAACACTCTACTATCATGGATCCTTCTATCGAGCGCACACCCGACCTTCCTACATGGCCAGCAGTCGCTCCCGAGGCTCGGGCACTTCGCTCTTTCGGCCTAGATCGGGATGGGGACGTTCCTCTCACTCCAGCTCTTCAGACCCACATCTGTTCATGCGCTACAGGGGAGGTTAGTCATTTTTTACCTGCTTTTTCTTCAAACAAAATACTGGGTTAGCTAGATTTAGGCACAAGCATGTTTAAACAATTGGAAAATCACTAGAAAACTATATAAAAATTGATTTATTGGATTTTAAACTCTCGGCTGTTCATGATTCTGAGGCGTGCGCCTCTCCATTGAGGCGTGCACCTCATTGGTGGCACGTGTGCCTTATTGGCGAGGCATACGCCTCTTCGTAGTGTCATGCGCCTCTTTGATGCACAGGCATGATGCTTTTGCTGTGTAGGGGTGCATGTCTCTGTAACCTTAGAAATGCGTCTCTACGTATAGAGGCGTGCGCCTCATTACAGAGGCGTGAGCCTCTGTATTGAAGCATGCGCCTCTATACATTGGGACACGCACCTCTATGGCCAGAAATGCTTTTTAAATCTTAATAACTTATTTTAAACAACAAAAACTTAATCAATACTCCCTGTAGTTCGACCAGCACTCTCTGAAGAGTGTTGGTAACATTACTGGTGCCCGTGAGTAGTATGACGGCATGACCGATGCGATCCGGAAGAGGGTCCGAGAGACAGGCTTCGAGCCTTTTATACTAGCGCTGCCTACCATTGTTGGTCGCCATGACCTCAATGGTTTGTACGCACTGATGGAGCGGTGGATGGATTTTACACATACCTTCCACTTGCCTATAGGTGAGCTGACTCTAGACCCGGTATCTTTCGCGGCGATCACCGGAGTGGCTTGTGCCGGTGAGCCAGTTCCGTTTGACAGACGCTTGGTACTGATGACTCCAGATCGTGCTGCCTACATCGAGCGACTGTTGGGTATGGTTCCTGCTATGAAGGCCACCCACACAGTCAAGTTTGATTCCATCCTTACTCACTCCTCAGAGATCGCTATGGGGGATATCACCAGTCACCGGGACATCGATCAGGTGGTGCGTGCCTTCATCTTCTATCTACTGGGCACCACTTTATTCTGTGATGTGGTGAGCTCAGTAGATCTTGTGCTTCTGATGGATCTACGAGACGTAGACCTCATCCACACCTACGACTGGGGATCTGCTGCCCTTGTGTACCTTTATTGGAGCATGGATAATTTTGTTAGGGAAGCTCACCGACTATGCAGTTTTTGGCATGCCCTGCATGTGAGTAGTTTTCTCCTTGCTGTCTTTTCTTTCTTTTTCTTGGTTCTTTTAGTTAATCATCTGTATTCATAATTTTTTTTGCCTTACAGGTATGGGGATTAGAGTTGCGCCTGATCAAGGGAGTAGCACCCTATGCTGGGACCTTTTTGCTATTAAGCCAGTGGGGTCCAAGTTGCACTGGGAGCCGGCAGATGTCCCAGGTGTACATTCACCGAGTCTACCTCAGCACCTTTGCTTGAAGAGAGGTACCTATAAAGAAAAAATAAACCCAATTAATTTATTGTTATCAAATGTAGAAACTAAATTTACCTGGTGCATTGTCTGATCAGGTTGTGCGAGAGCCCTAGGGATCAGTTGATACTTGGAGCGACGTCATGGTCCGGTCTAGACATGTGGCAGAGAGGACTATACTCCTAGTAGGTCCATTTCAGCAGATGTACTACTTAGGAGAGTGAGTCATGGAGTGGGGCTCGGGTCCTGGGAGGAGACGTGTACCCATGGATCCTCCCATGGTGTTCTGGACTCACGAGCTAAGGGGTCAGGAGTTGAGTCACGGTTTACGAGGGACTCCTGCTACCCGCAGGGCCTTAGCCCGGTAGCCTAATGTTTACCAGACCTTCATTAGAGAGCGCCTACTCCCTGCACTGCCACTTCCTGGTCTAGTTCCTCAGGTACATGTTGTTTCTTTCCTGCTTTCATTTTTTATATCGCTGATTATCTGCTAACTCCAATTTGTGATGCAGCTTGGTCAGAGAGGACCTGGACCTCAGATCAGGTCTCCGCCATCAGGAGAGTGTCCTGCACAGCGGGTTAGAGTTCACTCTCTCACTGCTAAGGCTGGACCTAGTACTTCCTATGCTCCACCTCAGAGGACCACTGATGCGGGCCCCAGTACTTCATACGCTCTTCCGAGGAGAGTTCCTGATGCTGGATCCTCCTTTGTGCATGGGGCTTTCGCATACCTCCCAGAGCCTACCGCCAGGTATTGGGGTACCAGTGGGAGATTATCTCGGGCTGTTCTGACTCCAAACCCTAAAGACAGTCCATCTTTTGTGCCCCCCACTACCACACATATGAGTATAGACCATTATTGTTATTTCCTTTAACTTGTTGCATCTGTAAACTGACAAGAATTGAATCTTTGTACCTGCAGATTCCGAGAGAGCAAGGCGAGCATATTTTCCATCTACTAGAGGCCCAATGAGACTTTACATTCCAGGTCTCCGAGGAGTGGAGGGTAAGCAATCAATAAATCTATCCTATATGTATGCATGCCATTCATGATGTTACTTACCTTTTCTTTGCTTATTTGGATAGACGCACTGCGCTGGACTCGATGCTAAGATCCTATCATTGGAGCGTCAGTTAGCAGATCTCCAGGTTGTAAGTGAGGAAGAGGATGTTGCTACCATAGAGACTAACGACAGAGCAGCTCCTACCGTAGATCTCCCTCTATCTCCCGGCGTTTAGGGCGGCGAGGAGGACTTGGCTGATGAGGAGGAGGATGCCGAGGGTGAGACTGACGGGGATGATGAGGAGACAGAGTCCGAGGAGGAGTAGGGCTCGGTTAGATAAGATAGGGGATATTTTTTTTAGTATTGGGCATTCTTGTGTACAGATTATTTTGGATTGGACAAATATTTTGCATTTTATTCATTTGTGTTCATTTTGTTCTAATGTGCAATAAATATAGGCGATCATAATTAAAATTCAATTCATATCAAGAGCAGGTACAAAAATATAGATAGCCACCAGAAGGGGCACGCTTCTCTGTTCCATAGAGGCGTGCGCCTCTACACATGAGGCATGCGCCTCTACACATGAAGCGTGCGCCTCTACACATGAGGCATGCACCTCTACACATGAAGCGTGTGCCACTTCTGAGTTACTAAGGCATACGCCCAAGCAAAAGGGGCGTGCGCCTCTTCGGTATTGCATGCGCCTCTTTGCTCTGATTCCGAAATATCTGCCAAATTTGTCCCTTTCAATAACCTATAAATATCCCCTTATCCTTCCCTTCAAAGCACAACCGATTTCTATTCTCAAAACCCTAAAATTTCTCCAAAACAATGTCAGAACATCATTTAAAACTGATATGCCCTGTCTTACAGAGCTTAGATGGAGAAAGCTGGCAGAAACTAAATTTGTTTCATCTTTCCATCTTCAGGTCCCTTCACCTTAGCAAAATTAATTATCCCTTCTTACATTCTATTGCCTAACTCTGGGATCCAAAGAATCACGTCTTTAGATTCAACATCTTTGAAATTTGCCCCCTGCTTGAAGAATTTGGGGCAATTCTGGGTTATCCAGATGACTCATCCACACAAATTGCTATTCCTCTTGTCAACAAACCTGATGATGAAGTTATCCAACAACAGATGGCACGGCTGTTTAACATCCCTCCCTCTTTGTCTCTAGCACATGTATCAGGTAATGGCGTCATCTTTGAATCATTCCTGAAGGCCGTTGTGGCTATTAACAGTAGCGAAGTATACTGGCCCAGAATGATTACCTTTTGTATTTATGCTTAGTTCCTACTGGTTTCTCCCTCTGGTGATTGTGATCCCAAGATTATGCACATCCTTGATCAAGTAGAATTCAGGTCCAACCCTATGCCAGTAATTCTTGCTGAAACTTTGACTGGTTTAGACGCCCTGCCTTCGATACATCGATTTACTGGGAGACCTCTACTATTGGAGGTAAATCTTTTTCTTTATCCCCTTCATATTTGTAGACCTGGTTCCAAGAGAAGCTGAAACTGCTGGCGCCTCCCTAGAATATTACAAAGCATAAACCAAAACAAGTGCGGACTCATGCCTTATAGAAACTTCCAGCTGACCTGAATGAGTGGTTAGCTAATTTTTCAGATACTGGAGTTTAGTGGATGTGTTCCTGGTAGAATATCAAACATGTGACCATTTAGACTTATACTCATTATATCCCACTCGCCAGTCTGAACTTCTGCTCATTCTATTACCCTGCTCGCCTTTGTCGCCAATATGGAGAAAAGCAGCTGATTGTAGAACCGATCCATGGCTTTCAAGCTGGCCCTCTGACTCAAAACTTCATACAGAACCTCTCATCCACATGGCCCCGTCGTACCATCAGATGCAACATCTCACTGGATAGGGATATCACTACTGATGACCATTACAAGGCTTGGATCCAATTGCAACAAACAAAACAAAATGAATTTATAATGCATCAAAAGACAAGGGCTCTATTCAGGATTAGCATGCAAGAGATGAGGAAAAATAAAAGGAAAAGAACTTAGATTAGATTTATTTTCTTCTTTTAGTTTCAGCAACTTTATCAAACTTAGCTTGTTTTATATGATTTCTTTCCTTCTGATTAAGCACACTGTAATAAGCATTTAATGCAACATTTGACAGAAATAAAAATAAGCTATTTTTTTTTTAAAATAAGCACAATTGTACATACTGATTGCTCCTGACATTTCTCCTGTCATTGGATGGCTTGCCCTTGCAAGTTTTTCACCCAATTATTTTATTCTCTCGCTCTTTTTGTTTATCCTTAATTTTTGCCTAGACCGCTTCTTTGCGAAGTTTTCAACCTAGCAGGATTTTTTATTTTTTCTTCTTCTTTCTTCTTTTTTTTAGCCTCTAATTTTTGTCTAGACAGCCTCTTTTGAGGTTTTCTCTTTAACGAGACTTCACAGAAAGTACTTCTTGAGTTTGTCCAGGTTGATGGAATTTCTGAATTCATTCCCTTCTAAATCAGACAGGATGGCTGCACCTTTTGAAAATATCTTCTTCACCAAGTAAGGACCTTCCCAATTTGGCTTGAATTTTCCTCTCGGATTGGTAAGCAGTGGCTTTGTATGCTTTAGAACCAATTTACCCTCTTTTATCTTCTCCGGTTTGATCTTTTTATTGTAAGCTCTGGCGATCCTCTTCTGGTATAACTGCATATGATACAGAGCTTTTAATCTCTTTTCATCTAGCAGCGTCAACTGTGCCAACCTACTTTCCACCCATGGGTACTCAGGGATCTTGGTTTCCAGCAAAACTCTCAGAGATTGAATTTTTACTTCCACTGGCAGCACTGCTTCACAACCATATACCAAGGAATAAGGCGTAACCCCCGTAGATGTTCTTGCAGTCGCCCTATATCCGCACAATGCAAACTGTAAGAATTCAGACCAATCCTTCTAGCTCTCCAACATTTTGGCCAAGATCCTTTTGATGTTCTTGTTTGTAGCCTCGACCGCACCGTTAGCCTGAGGGCGATAAGGGGACGACCGATGATGCTCAATTTTGTAGTACTGTAGCAAAGCAGCCATTTCTGACTGGAATTGCATCCCATTATCAAACACGATATGGTATGACAATCCATATCTGCAGATTATGTTTCTCTCTATAAACCTCACTATTTTCTTTGACCCTACTGACGTGAATGATTCAGCCTCGACCCATTTGGAGAAATAATCTACTGCCACCATAATATATCGATGCCTATTCGATGCAACCGACCTTATTTCCCCGATTATATCAATCCCCCAAACTGCAAACGGCCATGGAGAGGTTAATCCTTGAAGTTCTATCGAAGGCAGATGACTAACATCCCATAAGCTTGGCAATTGTGGCACTTTTTCACAAACTTGACACAATCTGACTCCATGGTTAACCAAAAGTACCCTTGACGAGTTATCTTCTTTGCCAGAACCATTCCATTCATATGGGGCCTGTAAACACCTGCATGCACAGCTTCTATGATCATCTGAGCTTCTTCCTTATCCACACAGCGTAAATGTATCCCAATCGGCATTCTCTTATATAGCATATCAAGAAGACTGATAAACTGTCTAGATAATACTTTTAATAATGTCTTTTCCTTCTTATCTGCATCTTTAGGAAATTGTCCGGACTCGAGGTATCTTTGCAAATCATAAAACCATGGCTTCTCTACTGGTCCCATCGGCATTACCCTTAGCTCTTCGTAACATGGAGTCCTAGACTTCACCAGAACCAAAGGCTTAGCTGAAGTCTCGGTAGTACTTTCCCATATTGAGGCTAATGTAGCTAAAGCATCCGCAACTTGATTATCTTCTCGAGGTAAGTGTATGAATTTGTACTGATTAAATGACAGAGTTACAGTGGCTAAATAATTCATATACAGCTTCAATTTATCCTCTTTAACCTCCAATTCTTTGGAAATCTGCTTTACCACAAGCATTAAATCCCCATACACTGTTATCTGTTCTGCACCTATATTCCTCAAAGATTCTAGCCCGAATATACATGCTTCATATTCTGCCTGGTTATTGGTCACTCCAAATTTGAGCTTTTTAACCATGGGAATCATCTCACCTTCAGGTGTCACCAAAATTACTCCAACTCCCGCCCCTTTGCTGTTAACTGCTCCATCGAAGTACATGCGCCATCCTTGTATCTCAATAGCTCTCAAATGCTCATCGGGGAACTCCAACTCCCACTCTTGCTCATCATCTTTAGGATTTTGCACTAGAAACTCTGCAACAACCCTTCCTTTTATCACCTTTCTGGATAAATATTCAATATCAAACTCTGTGAGTAAAATTAGCCAACGAGCCAACTTTCCCGTGAGTGAAGGAGTTTGCTGGAGATATTTCAACGGATCATGCTTTGACACCGCTTAGATCTTGTAGGACTGAAAATAATGTCGTAGTTTCTTGGCTACCCATACAACTGATAGACATGTCTTTTCTACCAGGTTGTAATTGACTTCATAAGGCAAAAATTTCTTACTCAGATAGTACACAGCATGCTCGATTCAATTCTCATCTTCTTATGCCAACATTGCCCCCACAACTTCTTTTTCAATGGCGAAGTACAAGATCAAAGGCTTTTTCGGTCTCGGAGGTTGTAACGCAGATGGATTTATCAAGTATCTTTTGACCATTTCAAAGGCTTGCTGACACCGCTCATCCCATACTACTGGCTAATCCTTTCTCAAAAGCTTGAATATTGGTTCACAGACAGTAGTTAACTTGGCTATGAACCGACTGATATACTGCAGCCTTTCAATAAACCCCCTCACTTCCTTCTCTGTCTTCAGAGCAGGCATCTCACTGATAACTTTTACTTTGTTTGGATCAACTTCTATTCCTCTCTTACTGACTATGTGGCCTAATAGCTTTCCTGAAGCAACCCCAAATACACACTTCTTCGGATTCAACCTCAAGTTATACTTCTCAGCTCTTTCTAAGAACTTGTCGAGAGCTTCGAAGTGTCCTTCTCGTGTAGAAGACTTAACCATCATATCATCCACATACACTTCAATCTCCTTGTGGATCATGTCATGCAACAAGGTAGTAGCCATTCGTTGATAAGTTGCCCTAGCATTTTTCAGTCCGAATGGCATCACTAAGTAATAATAAATACCCCACTCAGTTATGAATGAGGTTTTTATCTTATCTACCTCAGCCATTTTAATCTGATTGTATCTTGAGAACCCATCCATAAATGAATACATAGCACTTGAAGCTGCACTATCAACTAGTGTATCAATATGGGGCAAGGGAAAGTCATCTTTTGGACAGGCTTTATTCAGATCCCTGTAATCAACGCACATTCGTACTCTCCCATTTTTTTTAGCACCGAGATTATGTTAGCCAACCATTTCGTGTCATCAACCACTTCAAGAAAACTAACTTTCCATTGCTTCTCAACTTCTTCCTTAATCGGGAGGGCCCATTATAGTCTCAACCTTCTTCTTTTTTGTTTAACTGGTGTGATGTGAGGATAAGTAGGGATCTCATGTTCCACAATCTCATGATCTATCCCAGGCATATCCTCATATCCCCAAGCAAATACTTTCTGTCTTTTTATTAATATTTCTTTCATTTTTTCACTCTCTTCAGGAGAAAGATCAGAGGCAATTGTTATATTTTTATGATGTTCAATTGTGCCTAAATTAAATGCAATGGT
>CATIWO010104078.1:0-14950 GCA_949673435.1 Macaranga tanarius | reverse complement strand
TAAAAAAGAAACAAGAAGAGATAAGAATAAACAGAAAGAAACACGAAAAAATAAAAATGCAACAGAAAGAAGCAAGAAGAAATAAAAAAGCAACAAAAGAAACAAGAAGAAACAAATAAGCAACAAAAAAAATAAGAAGAAACAAATAAGCAACAAAAAAACTAAGCAACAAAAAAAAGACAAAACAAATAAGCAACAAAGTAGAAATAAAAAAAACCCTAAAAATCAAAACAACCAACAAAAAGAAACAAACCTACAACAACATATACACCAACAATAAGAAGAAACAAAATAAAACATACAGCAACAACAAGCAACAAAAAATCTAAAACTAAACAGATACCTTAGAAGAGCTTTTAGTAGAGCTTTCAGGAACGGACACAATCTTCATCTTCTTAGAAAATGTACACTTTTTTTTAGATTCACCATCGTTCTTCCTTTTTTTAGACGCACCGACCACTTTAGATAACGGAGAAACCACATCAAACTTCTTTCGAGAAGAAGGAGAAGAATGTGATTTCTTAGAATAAAAAACACTGCTATCTTTCGCCATAACAACTCAAATCAACAAAAAAACTAATTAAAAAAATGAAAAATAAGAAGAAAGTGAAAAGATGAACAAAGATAACAAAAAACAGACAAAGATGAAGAAAACGAAATGACGAAAAAGCAAAAAAACTGACTAGAAACCGCTAATAAATAAAAAAAAGACCATAAAAAAAAAGACAGACGAAAAATAAAAACGCAAAAGCCAGTTATGAAAAAATAAAATGGGCCGGACTAAAAAAAAAAGAGACTTGGTCAAACAAGCCTTTTTCTGAAATTTTCTCTTAAAAAAAACTGTTTCAAAAAAGTTATAAAAGGTTGTCTACTTATTATTAATCAATTGTGTATACAATTAAGGAAGTTTAATTAATTAGTTTATATTTTTTTTTTCATAAAAATAGTATAAATTACAAAAATCTGTTTGAGGTTTAATAAGTATATTAGTGAATTTTTTTCTTTTTTTAAAAAAAATAGTATATTATGACATTTCTGAATTTTTTTATTATATTAATTCATTCAGTTGATTGTATATTAAAGTGTAATTTTGTAATATAAAATATTTTTTTGGTCATTAAAATTTTATTTTTTTTCCATTCATACCATTTTTTATTTTTATCACCTATATCACTTTTTAATTTTTCACAATAAAAAATAAATTCAAAGTATTTTAATTTTTATAATTTAAATTAAAAATAAATATAAATTTTTAGATAAAATAATATTTTCATATTTCAAATTAAAATATAAATTTTTGTATGCATATTTAAAATAATTTTAAATTCTAAAAATAAACAAACACATATCAAAATGTAAAAAAATTATAACATACTACTATTCATAATATTTTAAATTATACAAATTTTATTTTCAACGAAATCTATAGTTATTTTAGAAAAAATATTATGATTAAAAAGACACTATAATAAAAATTTATTACATAATTTTTTATTTTTTAATTTAAATAAAATATAAATTTTATATTGTTTGATAATGTATGGGATCAACTATTTTATAAATGTTAATTTTTGTATTTAGGTTCATCAATAATTAAAATTTTGAAATAAATTATTTTAAATATGTTCTCATAATATAAGTTTTGAGTAAATTTTTAAATAATTTAACAAATTTAAAATTTTGATAAGGGGTAAATCTAAATGAAAATATTGATACCAAACAAATTAGCAAAAATATATAAAATCTAAAATAATAACAAATAAAAAATTTAATAACATAATCTTATTATAATATCTTTTTTATCATAATTTTTTAATTTAAAATGTGAAGACAAATCATTTTATATAAAAATTTCAGAATGAGATAAATTTTTTTAAATTGATATAGATGATAAATAAGTATAAAAAGTATAAATAGTAGAAAAATAAAATTTTAATGACCAAAAAGAAATATTCTATGTTATAAAATTACACTTTAGTCTATAATTGACAATAAAATTAATGTGTGGATAAATTAGTGTAATAAAAATTAATTTTAAAAATGTCAGTAGATATTTTTCAAAAAAAATTAATTAATATATTTAAGTAAATTTCGAGAGAATTTTAATAATTTATTTGAAAATTTATCTTTTTATCATTTGTTTAAAATAATGACTATTTTATTTTTCTGCATGTGACAACTCCATAATATTTCGTAATAATAAGGGAAACGGTGCATTTTAGCCCTTAATGTTTATACATAAATTTATATTTGTTCTCTATCATTTTAAGGACATTTATTATGGTGAAAATATTTGTATCTATACAAATAGAATTACAATTGTTAGATTAATTTTTATTTAATTACAATCATTGATTATCTTACTGTATCAATACCTGTAAAATATATCAATGGTTATAATTAATTAAATTTTAATCTAACGGTATTAATTTCAGTTGTATAAATACAATTATTTGCATTGTAAAATGACTCAATTTTAAGACTAAAGTGGTGTTTGATAACACCACTTAATGCTAAAAATTAATATATTCAGCACTTAATTATTTTAAGTTGGTTTGATAACCCAACTTAAATTATTTAATTAAGTTCAAAAGTACTTAAAATAATAAGTTAAAACTTTTGACTTATAATATCTACTGAAGATATTAAATTGTTAGGTTTTAAATTTTTTTAATTAAATTGACGATGTGTCCTCATTATTTAAAAATTATTACTCACTTGGCAATATCACAAGGTTAAACAGGTAAAATTAATCACTTTTATGATTTTCAGCACTTATAGTTGTCAAACAAATTTATTTAATTTTTTAAACCCAATGCCACCCATTTTCTTCGGCATGCAAAGCTTCTCTCATCTAATCCAGCGAATACCCTTATTACTAGACTGTTGCTTTCCCCACCAAAAGGAATTAAGCATGCTCTCAAGCTCAGCACAAAGATCTTTCGGAAGAAGAAACACACTCATAGCGAAATTTAGTAAGGCCCGCGCCACAGTTTTTATAAGGATTTCTTTGCCTTCTTTAAATAGAAAATGGCTATCCCAACTTTGTATTCTTTGCCAGACCCGATCTTTAATATAAGCAAAAATCTCTCTTTTATTTTGACCGACAAAAGCTGGCAGTCCCAAATACCTCCCATCATTAGCTGCTTCCGTCACATTCAGCTGATTACAAATTCATTCCTTTGATTTAACCTAAGTATTAGAGCTAAACAAAATGGAAGACTTCTGAAAGTTTATTTGCTGCCCCGATGCCTTTTCGTAAAATTGAAGGACACCCTTAATCACATGACATTCACTCTCAGTAGCTCTAAAGAAAAGCAGAGAATCATCAGCAAAAAATAAATGGGTGATAGAGGGGGCATGCTGAGCAAACCGACAACCATCAACCAAACCCAGACCTTCATCCTTATGTAATATAGCACTCAAACCCTCAGCACAGATTATAAATAGATAGGGGGATAATGGATCGCGTTGACGCAACCCACGCCTCGGGATAATCGGGTCAAAGAAATTACCCTTATGATTCATAAAGTAACACACGTTAGTAATATAGTGCAAAACTCGATCAACAAAGCTACTGCAAAAACCCAGCTTGCGTAACATAGCATCAAGGAACTCCCATTCAACCCTATCGTAAGCCTTACTCATATCAATTTTTAAGGCCGCTAAACCAACCTTCCCTTGCCTTTTACACTTCAAATAATGAGATGTTTCGTAAGTAATGAGGATATTATTTGTGATTAATCGACCTTTTATAAAAGCACTCTAATTCTCCAAAATGATATGAGGCAAAATACTCTTCATTCAATTTGCCAGAACCTTTGCAATCACCTTATATAAAACATTACATAGCGCAATTGGACGTAAATCACCCATTCGGCTAGGATTCTTACACTTAGGAATGAGAGTGATAGAAGTAGTACCCATAGGCTTACTAAACTGCCCAGTATCAAAAAAATCCTTACAAAACCCGATAACATCCATACCCACCACAGACCAAAATTGTTGAAAGAATGCAGGGTTAATCCCATCCATGCCAGGAGCCTTATTCGGGTGCATATCAAAGATGGCAGCCTTTACTTTCATGTCAGTTATTAAATCCATTAAATTTATATTTTGCTCTTTCATCACATTGGGCTGAATCAAACTAATAACACTAGCAAAATCTACATCCGATGAGGAGAATAAATTTGAGAAATAACGCTGCATCATCAAACTAAGATTATTATCACCCGTACACCAAGACCCATCATTATTTAACAACCAAGAAATATCATTCCTTTTTTTTTTGATGCAGACAGATAAAAGAATCGAGTATTAGTATCTCTATGCTGAAGCCAGTGCTGCTTAGCACGCTGTCTCCAATAGATCTCTTATTTTTTTAAACACTTATCTAGATCTGCTTGACATGTTTTTAATGCCTCAGCCCCTTCAACATCACGACATTACCTGAGAAAATTAAGCCTCTGCTTTAGCCTCCTAATTCTGCCCTGAAAATTTAATACTAAGGAAGCACCCCAATGCGATAACTCTTCTCCACATCATTGGAGTTTTCCTTCGATAGATGAGACTGTCACAGTATTCCAACAATTAACCATAACCTGTTGACAATCAGATTTCCTTAGCCATACATTCTCAAACTGAAACCGTCGACCCTTGGGAATATAAACCAACTTCTTAACATCAAGAAAAATAGGAAGATGGTTAGAAGAAGAATATGAAAGTGACTACACACTAGCCTCTGGAAAAAGTTGAGCCCAATTTCTAGTGGCAAGAGCTCGGTCAAGTCTCTCCTCCACCCAATTAGCCGACCCCCTAGAGCGCTCCCATATGAATGGATGGCCAACCAAACCCAAGTCTACCAAACCACTATCCCTCATAGTATCCCTAAAACCTCTAATCAATTGAGTAGGATAAACACATCGACCACGCTGCTCAAAAGCATGAAGGAGATCATTAAAATCACCCAACACGCACCAAGGTAATAAATAGCGATCCGAAAGAGATCTAAGCAAGTCCCAGGATTCTGATCTTTTATTTCTATTAGAATGCCCATTAAGTCCTAGGATTTTGATCTTTTATTTCTGTTAGAATGCCCATAAAACCCTGTGAGCCTCCAAACACCCAACTCTTCAATATGAACTCGGACATCAATAAAATGAGCTGATGACCCAAGAATAGTAACCATATTTTTTTACTTCCAAAGCATAGCCAGCCCACCACTATGCCCAATATTCTCTACCACAAACAACTCTTCAAAATATAATTGGGCTTTTATCCTTTCCAACTTCTCTGTATTAGCTAATGTCTCAATAAGAAAAATAATATTAGGCTTTTTATCTCGGACAATATCCATAAGAAACCAAACTGCCCATGGGTTGCCCAGCCCATGACAGTTCCAAGATAAGGTACTCATTGGGCTCAGCGGGCCTGGAGCCCAGGACCCGTCGCTTCTACATTTTTTGAGTCTGAAAGTTATGCATCCTGTGGGTCAAACTCAAGCCCATTAGCCATAGTGACATAACTATCTCCCTCTTGAACACGTCTCTTCTTACCATCAAATACAATAAGCCCCTCGACATCCTCTTGATTATTATAAATAGAAGTTTGCCTCAATATGGAATTTATAACCTTACCGGTTCCCAAATTATCTACCACAATCATAGGATCATCCATAACATTCCCTCCATATCCTGCACTCCCATCCCCACTAATTCCACTAATCAAGTTAGTTTCCAAAATAGCCATCTAGCCTTTCTCACCATCAGTATTCTGCTTGCTAACACCACCAGCCTCTACCTTATCCGGCGGACCATCTCAAAGCCATCTTTTACTAAAATTCTTATTGAATTTTCAAGATACCACTTTCAGCCATGGACTATAAGCACGAATAGATTACATTGCCGGATTATCAAAAACCACCGAACAGAACTTCTCAGTATGATCAAGCTTACCACACTTAAAATAGAAATTCTGGTAATATTCATATTTAAAATCGATCCAATTCCATTCACCACCTGCTTTCTTAATCTTCATTTTTTGAACTATAGACTTTCACACATCAAAAGCAATCCTAATCCGAAGATAGTTTCACCATAAACCAGTAAAATTATTTGGATCAGAAGAAATAAATATACCAATATAATTACCCACATCTTGAGCTATTCTCTCTGAGAAGAACCCAACTAGCACGTTGAAAGCTTGCACCCAAACATCAAACTGAAACAAAGAAATCTGATTGGATTATCACCCTTCTGGAGCTACTTCAGTAATAAAAGATTCTGTTCAAAATACCACGGACCACTCTACAACACTCTGGCCACATCCAATTCATGAAAGAATTGAAAGAGAAATAGATGATTACCAACCTCCCGTATGTACACACCGCGGACATGTTTCCATAATGAGGCCAACATATTCTTCATAGATGGAAAATGAATATTTTTCTCTAATAAAAAATGCCATGTGAGACAATGATGAAAATCCTCCACCAGAACCTCCACCATCTCCTGTTCATATTCCAATCCGCCATTCTCCTCCTCAGCCAAGGTTAGAGAAGCATAAGCCTCATCTAAAGAATGATATGTTTTAGAATTACTATCAGAAGCCATTACCAGAGTCGAAAAAAGTACTAGACCAAATAAAGATAATAAAGAAGTAATAAGACTAACACCCACAAAAGAAAAAAGGTAACATTGTCATGGAGACAAGACAAAATAGAACTTTCCACTCAGGCAAAAAATAGCTTTTGGAGATTCTAAGTAATTTAGAAATTGCTGCAGTGGATTTAGAAGACTGATAACATGATTTTAATGTAGCTATGGTTGGAAAATAGGTATGGAGAATGGCTACTTCGCATTCATCTTTTGTTGCTCGTATTTATTGGGCTAGGTATTTCCCTCATACTTTTTTTTTGAGGCTTCTTTGGGTCATAATCCTAGTATGGTATGGCGTGGTTTGTGGGAAGTGAGGAACATGATTAAAGGTGAATTTTATAGGCATATTGGGAATGGTGAGAATATTTCAGTTTGGCATGACCTTTGGTCGCTATGTCGAGAGAACCCGTATGTCACTACCTCTCCTCATGTAAGTTTGGAGCAGATTAAGGTTGCTAGTCTTTTGTATATTGATAGAAAGGAATGGGATTTGGAGTTAGTATCTGACCTATTTAATGTAAGGGATAGCAATTTAATCCACTAAATTCCTCTGTGTCTCAGGGATGTTTGTGATGACTGGGCTTGGCTATGGGATGTCAAGGGTGTGTATACTGTGTGTAGCTGCTATAAGATGCTGTATAGGGAGGTTCAGAATGAAGATAGGGGGTTCTGGTCTAAGATTTGGAAGCTCTCTGTCCCGCCTAAGATTCAAAATTTTCTATAGAGGGCTTGTTCAAACATTTTGCCACAACTGATGTTTTAAAAAGCCAGCGAATTCAAATTGATGATGGATGTCCAGTTTGTCGAAATGGTATTGAATCGATATTACATATGTTAGTTGATTGTCCTAAGGCGAGAGAGTGTTGGTTGGCTTCTTCGTTGGGTTTTGTGTTTATGGGGCTGTCTTCCTTTGTTGAGTGGGTAAAGGTTTGCTTTGATAAATTTAGTTTGGAGGAGTGTGCTTTGATGGCTGTCATCTGTTGGTATATTTGGAATAATAAAAACAATGTGGTATGGAATAGGAGGCAATGGGCTACAAGTCAGGTTGTTAACTCAGCTAGTAATTTGTTATTCCGATGGAACCATACTTGTTCCCTTGATTTCGATGAAGCTGTGGTGAATGCAGGTCTGGGGGTTATTGATAATGAAGGTTCGGTGAACTGGTGTAAGCCTCCGTTGGGGTTCATCAAAGCTAATATGGATGCAGCTTTATTTGAAGGAGAAAATCGGATTGGGCTAGGTTGTGTGGTGCGTGATGACTGTGGTAGCTTTCTTGCTTCTTTTTTGAAGTCTGTTAACGGTACGTTTTCGCCTAAGGAAGCAGAGGTGATGGCAGTTCGTGAAGCTCTCAGTTGGTTGAAAGCGAAGGCGTGGATTCAGGTTGTTCTTGAGTCTGATGCATAAAAAGTGATTCTGTCATTGAGACGAAAAGAAGAAGGCAGATCTAGCCTGAGGCAGTTAATTGAGGATTGTCAGCAGTTGTCTTCTGGTTTTGCTAGTTAGCAAATTTGTTTTGTTCGTAGGTTAGCGAACGGAGCTGCTCATGCTATGGCAAAGCGTGCTCGTTCCTTGTCTGGCTTGGTTGAGTGGGATAATATTCCTGCTTTTCTTTCAGATTCTCTTGTATTGGATCTTTTATGTTAATGCAATTTTATTTGGATTTCAAAAAAAAAAAAACAAATTTATTTAATTTAATTTATAAAAAATTCAATATTTATTATATTTAGCATTCAACATTTAATTTTTAATTTTATCAAATAGTAAAATAAATATAAATTTAATGAAAAGCTGTGGTTTTAACAGATATTTTCAGTCAATTAATTTCTATTGACGTGACATTAATTTTTATACTGAGAAAATAAAATTAATTTTTCTTTTCTGTAAAAGAGGTTGTGTGTGGAATAAGTAATAGCTAATGTAGAAGGCTTTACCCAAAGAATAATAAAAAGGTCGAAACTCTGTCTTGTCTTTCAATGTTCAGTTCTCAGTTCTCACATCGCTAAAAAAATTACAGTATTACTGATTTCCTGTCAACACCAAAATCTTAAAGATGAGAAAGGAAGATACAGTGAAGCTAATCAGCGCCGAGGGCTTCGAGTTCGTCGTCGATAAGGAAGCTGCCATGGTTTCTCAGACCATCCGCAACATGCTCACCTCTCCAGGCATCAATTTTCGCATAATTCTGTTTAAATTTGTTGTTTTAATTGTATTTTTCGATCTGGGTTTTGCTTAATTATGGGTATTGTTGCTTAATTGCGTGTGATAGATCTGTTCGGCTTTAAAAATGTGCTAGCTTTATTGAATTAACAGTCAAGAACTGGGGAGTTTCCAGAAAATGTGCTAGCTTTATTGAATTAACAGTCAAGAATTAGAGAATTTTGAGATTATTGTTGGGTTTTAGTTTCCGGGTTAATCAAAGTTTTGTGCTTTGTGTCCTAATTGGCCTTTTTTTCATTTGTTGCAGGGAGTTTCGCTGAGACACAACATGGGGAGGTGACATTTCCTGAGATAAGCACTACTATTTTAGAGAAGATCTGCCAGTATTTCTATTGGTCTCTTCAGTATGCAAAGTTAAGTTCTTTGCCCTTTTTTTTTGTTTGTTGCTTGTATTGCGTTGGTCTTTATATAATTTTAAGTTCATGTGCATAATTCAGTCAATATTTGCTTTTAGTCTATTATGGTTGAATATATATATGTGATGCTTTATTGCCATATTGATTTTCACATAGAAGAATTAAGATATTGAATTGCAGTTCCGTTTCTTTTGAGTGTAAAAATGGTTTTTGGCGGTTTGCATTCTATATTGAAGATATGTTATGTGCCTGCGATCACGAGATTGAGAAAATGAGTGATCAATATGCACAATGCAGCTAATTGGTCCTGAAATGGTTTGGGAATTGAATTCTTCCTTATTAGTTACGGATTCCTATTTCCGTCTGCATACTTAGGAATTCAAGAACTTATTGCGCTCTTTTGGTCCCTGAGCCTGTTTACGTGTCTCTGTGTCCTAATTATGGAGTTTTAACTCTTTAGTTGATATATACATTTTATCCCTAACTAATCTGTACTATATTTGTTTTTGTCTTTCTTAGTGCATTTATTTTTATTTGTATAATATGAAAGTTTCACCTGCTTCACCTTGTCAGCCATCTATTGCTTATCTGGGGCCTTGGTCTTTGTTTTAACACATTTCATCAATTATCTAATCTTTTTGGTATTTGCAGGGAATGGAAAATGGAATAGTTTGCAATGAGTAAATAATGATGTTAACTCTCTAATCTGTTCTCCTACAATATAAGCATCTGAAAATATACTTGAAAATTGGGTAATTTATTATAAATCACATTCTGGCCTAGATGTCAACCTGATCAGCTAGGGGGAAAAAACCGGGGGCAAACAGGTGCTGAAGCACTTTTTGGGTGCTTTGTTTGGTGTCCATGGCATTTATTATTGCCATTTCTTTCAAGATAACATTTGAGTTGTCATGTTAGTTATCAAGTTGTACTGGAGATGAGCAATTGAGATATTTGGTTTTCACTATTTATTTCCTTTTTTTTTTTTATAAACTATTGATTAGCTTCTTTCCTGCATGCGTTTCCCTGTTAACTCTGGAGCTGATCTTTTCAGGGGAAAAGAGACAGAATTTCCAATTGAACCCGAGTTGACTCTGGAGCTGATGATGGCTGCCAATTATCTCCATACTTGATCAATTTGATTAACTGGCTTCTCGGGTGACAAGTAAGCCAGTGATAATCACCCTCCTAGATACAGCATTTTTCTGACTTCGCTCTCTTAGATATCTGGGTTTAAACTCTTACGTTGATTTTTATTTTGGAGTATCGAAAAAATTCCTTTTGTTGGTTTAATGATATTGTAAAATGATCACTTTGCTTTTATTTGGATCCATATCGAACAGGGACAATAAAGACGACACTATTTCTGTGAAGTCATAGATCATAGGTTGTGCCATGGATTGCTATTTGACGGCGGCATTGCGAGCTGGTGTATTTGTCTACTTGTAATGCTACTGATATGACCTTGAACAATTTTTTTTTTTTTTTTTCCTGACTTTGTAGCAAATTGAACATCATATTATTGAATGATGTAACTTTGATGTCTATAGACTGATCAAGTGTTGATGTTAAAATGATACAGTTGGTGATATTCTGGTCTCCTTAAAGTTGTACACATCGATGGAGGATATTATCATGCTGTACTCTTTGGTTCAGTTCCTAAAGATAGAAATCCACATGAAAAATTTTTAGGACTATAGCAGAAAAAGGGCCAAATCCTAGAGACAATGAGTGTAAATAACCCGAAATATTCAATCTACTACACATATCATAGTTCTTAGACTAAGAATGTATTTAAATAAAGCAGATATAGCATGGCCTAAACAAGTGGGCAAATAATCTTTTAAAGCAAATGATATCTCAATTTGACCATATAATAATCTTGATTGACATAGAAAAAACAATAAAATATGGTGAAGCAGGTCCTGTTTTACGTGGACTTAATTTGTTTTGTTAGAGTAGAATATGGGTTTTGTTTATTGCTCGTAGTGTTGGGAAGGTGGAGATATTGCGGATGAATGGATATAAGTACATACATGCTGGCTCAATTTGTTTTGTTTAGTGTAAGATATGAGTTTTCTTTGTACTCTTATATATAAAAAAATTTAATATGAATTAGTCGGAATTCTCGTGGCTACAGATTTCGAAGATCGTTATAAAAATGTTTCAAACAATTGTTCATTCAACTGTGCAAATAGGATTCACTTTTAAATGAATAGTATAAATATGAATTTATAATCCATAGCAGCTGAGAGAACATGGAAGAATGTGAAGCATTCAGTGCTTCAACATGTTCTTGCAATGCTGTTTTTTCAGGATAATGCATGCTTCACCTGCAGAGAGGCCTCTTCAATGTACAAAAATTCTTGTCTATTGAAGAGACCATAAGAAATAATCCATCTCAAAATTTTCATATCTGAAAAAAATTGGTAAAAACTACAGGTAAGGAAAAGAAGGAGACAACTATTGTGAGAAAACATCTAATTAGTAATTTTTTTCATTCTTTTATTATATGGTGAAAATTGAAAATTTCCAAAAGGAACAAAATATTACTGGACTTTGTAATTTACACTAATTACCTAACAAGAAAGGA
The DNA here is from genome assembly GCA_949673435.1 of Macaranga tanarius. NCBI lineage: Eukaryota > Viridiplantae > Streptophyta > Magnoliopsida > Malpighiales > Euphorbiaceae > Macaranga > Macaranga tanarius. The sequence goes on along the minus strand of CATIWO010104078.1, from coordinate 3,128 downwards.
AGCGATTTGTCTTTCAAAAAAGTGGTTGAATTATATGTCAATTTCATCATTTAATGTTGAATTTTAATGATCACCATTTAAATAAAATATTTGTTAAAATATGCTTTAAAATATTATTCATGCATAAACTAAAAATAAAAATAACAATAACAATTTATAACTTTTTTTAAAATAATGCAATAAAAATATGCATAAAATTAATTTTAGATTATGTGATAAAATTATGTTACATAAACTCTTTAAAATATTTTACATTAGACTATCAATTAAATGAATATCAATTAATCCACTAGACTAAAGTACCGCCCTTAGTTCATAAATGTGATATTTCCACATTTTCTTTTTTGAATTTCTAGATTGAACTAATTACAAGGGTGTTTGGAAAAAAAGATTTTATGTTCCTGAGTACATTATTTTGTTAATTTTTTTTTTTTTTTTTTACACTTGGCATAAAATTATTTTGTTAGAATACAAATTTTGAAAAAACAAAAGCTCTTCTTAACTTAAAGGGACATAAAAAAAAAAGGACGGCAATACATATCTCTATGCGAGATATGTACCGCTGTCATTTGGCAGAAAAGATTGTTTTAATTATTTTTTTAAATAAAAAATTAATTAATAATTAAAAATATATATTTTTAATTATTTAATTAAATAAATTGATAAAAATTTAAAACTTAAAAAAAAACTGGATGAACCCGTCGTGTCATAATTTACAAACTTATATATTATATTTATTTATTTTTTGTATAATATAAAAATTATTTAATAATAAAAAATATATATTTTAATGATTTAATTAATTAAGTTGACAAAATTTAAAATCTAAAAAAGAACTGAGTGAACCCGTCGTGTTATAATTTACAAACTCATATATTATATTATATTTTTTTTATTTATTATATTTTTATATATTTATTATCTAAAAATTACAGGGGTAAAACTGTAATTTTACCCAGCGAGAGACGCCTAGCATTTTCAAAAAAAAAAAGAAGAACCTTTTTATGGTCTTCTCTTGGAATGGGCCAAAATGAAATATCATCATAGTTCTTTTTCCCACTTCTGATTTAATGCTTGATTCTTTTAATATGATTTAACTAGTTTAAAATATTAGTATAATTAAATTAGTTGAAAAGTTAAATAGTTAAATTATAAGATATACCACGTTAAAAATTATGAATATGTCAGTGGTAAAATTTCTTTTATTAAAAATTTACAATTGGATTACTAGCAGAAATTAGTCACTATTTTCATATAATTTATATTATGAATTAAAATATTTTTATTGTTTAACCATATAAATTTGTGGATTTGATTGTCTAATTTTAGATGATATTTAGCTTGATTTGTCCTATTTTAAAAGGTGTTAGAGACTGATAGGGATGGAACTATGCATTTAACTTGATTTGTATATAGACATTTATAGGATTTAAGAGGAAAAAAAAAAGTAATTTAAAAGTAGTATTAATAAGTTAGTATCCAATATTATTGTCCTTAATTGTGTGGACAGAGGACACCAATGTTGGCCACCTGGCCTTTGCCCACAATCAAATCCTACCCAAATCATCAATATTATCCAATTAAAAAAAAAAAAAACTCTTAAATATCCTCTGGAAGATATGGTGATTCTCCACTAGTTTTTTTTCTCTCTTTTGTTTATGACAAATTTATATATATTCTTTAATCAACCGGGCTTGACTGGTACAAGCTGAATGTACAAATTTTTTTGACAATTTTCTTGTTTGTTTTAAAGGATCAAATTTTGAAATAAAAATTGCTTTATTTTGTTTCTTAAAAGTGTGTATAAACATTTTATATCATTTAGGATCCAATAATTAAGAAAAATTATGAATAATGCAATTTAATTCTATATTTAAAAATGAACAATAATTTCAAACAATCTTTAGTGAATTGAGCCATCAAGCACTCATCATTGGTTATGGTCAAGCACATTCATTATTGTGCTTAATTGAGCACATTCCATTATTGTGGTTGGTTCGATAGGGCACTACTTTCTGCTCAAAGATAACAACAGTCATCCCCACTTATCAATTCCCTCTCTATTTTTTTTTTTAACAGCAGCACTTATTAGGAAGCTCTATTAAAGTTACGAGATGTGAAACATTACATATTCATGATAAATTTGAAAATAAAATTTTGAGTTTACACCGAAAGTTTCAAAATTTCAACCTAAATCAATTAGTATAAATATTATTGGCTCATATTTTCCTTCAATATCAATATATATATAAAACATCAAAAATTTTAATGGATGATAGCTAGCTAATTTATCAAATCTTCAAGATTGGTTGCTAAGATTTTGATTAAAAAATTGAATTACACATTGACTAACTTCAGTCTTTTTACATAATTTTATTGTTGATATTTTTGATAGCCTTTGATATTTTTCTCTCTTCTTTCACTGTTCATCTTCTTCCCTATTCTTGTTGCTACGGTTGTGGGTGGTTTTTGGTCCTTTTAGGACCAAAAATCACCCCACCCTTTCTTCCTTTCTTGCGTTTGTGTGTGTTTTTCTTTCTCTTTGATAGCTTTTGTTTTTGTGTTTTTCTTTCCTGCTGGGCTAAGTTGGTGGTTTGAGGGGTTTCTCTTCGGGCAACCCTCTTAGTTTTGAGTCATGAGCACTTGGTTTTCAAACTCATATATGGATCGGGACGTTGTCTTCATGATTTGTCCCATCCAAAGGCAGGGCAGCCAGCAGCCACCGACTCTGCTTTCTCTGTTTTGTGCAGCTGGGTTTCTCGCACCACTCCGGCTACGGGCTTCCGGCCACAGGCTGCATCAACTTCTTTTCTTTCGCTAGTATGTCTTCTGCAGATTTCCTAGCTCTGGTGAAGAAGTTTTTGGTTGTTTGTTTTGGATCGGTGTAGTGAATGTTTGCTTTTTTGTTTGTTTGGTTTGTAGTTTGTGTTTTGGGTATTCGGTTAGATTGTTTGATTGGTTTGTTTTTAGTTTAGTTTAGTTAGAGTTTTTTTTAAGTGTTTGTTTAGCTTGTAGTTTTAACTCTTCTTCCATCTTAGTCAGTTTGCTTTTCTGACTAAATGTGGTCTCCAGCTTAGAGATCCCAAATATGGTAGGGAGTTGTTTGTGTTTGTTGTTAGTCCTTGTGG
>CATIWO010104049.1:0-13555 GCA_949673435.1 Macaranga tanarius | reverse complement strand
TCAAATTCTCACACTATCGGATACCATTTTCAAATCATTAAGCTATTCTAGTTAACAAATCAAATGCCTATTCAATCACTAATTTTTCCACATCATCAAATTAAACAAATGCACAAAACAGATAGCAAAAGAGGGTACCTTTAATAGATGTGCTAGCTTAACTGGGAAGCTTAGAGACAAAGAAAGAAGAAGCAATCACACTATGAAGTGGCAACAGTGAACTCAATTCTCTCAGCAAAAAGCTGTCACTTTTCAATTAAAAATCACAATATTACATTAAATAAACAAATACCCACGTACAAAATCATTAAAAAAAAAGAAAAAAATAAATACCCACACATAAAATCATTAAAAAGGCTAAAATTATTGAAAATGCTGATACGAAGAAGTGAAAAAGATGTTTACTTTACAAAAGGAGGCAAAATTTGAAACTGGCGAAGAGTGAAATTGGGATGAAATAGAGAACGAATTGAGGATGATAAAGAGATTCTTGTAGACGATATTGTTGAAGTTATAGCAGTAGCTCTCCATGTTGTCCGGATCAATGTAGAAGTTTTGGAGTTGATGAGGAAAACTCCAGATGCTTCTTGTACAAAGATCATTGGTGTAACATTTATGTCTTTGAACTGGATTATTTTAGATTAATAATAATTAAGAAATATTTTATTATATTAAATTAGTATTAATTGGAGTTTATTGTTATTATTTTGGGTGAATAATTAAGAGATTGATCATATTGTATTAAATTAAAGTTATTAAGAGTAATAATATTATTATTGTTGTGAGAATTTATAAGAATAAAAAAAATATGAGATATAACATTTGGATTTAATTAAATGGAAATAAATATGAAATTAAAAGGAAGTTAGGATATTAATGAAACAAAAGGAAGTAAATAGAGTTAGAAAGAAAGAAAGAGAAGGGAAGGGATTAAAGTGGAGAAAAGGAAGAGGAGTTATTGGTTGCTACAGAAGAAGGTATGGTGAAGGAGAAGAAAAAGGGAAGAAAAAGAGGAAGAAGATGGAAGCAAAGGAGAAGAAGAAGAACCAAGTTGTCTGGAGCTAAGGAAATTTTCAGATTTAGAAGAAGAAGATTTAGAATTTGGCTGGAGAAAATTGTAAGTGGAAGTTTTAAATTAAAGTTTATTTTGTATATTTGAGTTTGAATATTTCAATTGAAGATTATATATTATGTGGGTTTTAAATTGTAGATGTCGACTTTATTTTGATGTTACTGGGCTCCTTTTTCGTTGTTTGGAGTTCTGAGACCAGTAATTGAACTTTTACTGTTGAATTTAAGAAAAATGAGATTTTTAGTTAATTTTCGCTGCTGCTATCGAACTAGAGGGCGCGAAGGCGGCACCTCTTCATAGAGGTGATGCCTGCACACCTGGGATACGGATGCCTCCCTAGTAGGAGGGCGGCGCCTCCGTAGTAAGAGGGCGGTGCCTCCGCATTGACAAGTCGGTGCCTCCGCAATGGGAAGGCGGACGCCTCTACTTGGGATGGCGACACCTCTGCTTAGTAAGGGCGGTGCCCCTGTATAGAAGAGGTGCCTCTGTAACCTATAATGCACCCTATTTCAACTGTTTTTATTTCAATTGAAGCAAAATCGTAAACCAAACATTAGAATAACATTCCAGAATATTTAAAATATTAGAAAATGAGTTCAATCCTTAAGAATTGATATTTGTTGATAATAATTGTACTAAAGAATTTAAAAGATACTTGAATATCCTATTATACTGAGTCTCAAACAAAGAGACTAAATTATTGTGAATAATTGATAAAGAGTATCAAAATGGCAGAATTATGCCCTTTCAAAGAATGTGAATAATGTACAAGCCTCACAATGATTAATACCTGAATAATTGAGAATGAGAATATGTATATGTGTGTATGTGTATATATATATATATGTATGTATGTATATGGGATGAGCTGAAAAAGATGAGATGGCCACTCGATTGATAACTATTTTTAGAACAATGCAGGGATTCATAGGTGCCTTTGGGGTGAATCCTTGTGGTTTAAATGTATGCAAATGATACTATTGTGAATGAATATATGATTTGGCTAGTGTGAGCCATGAAAATAAAGTTAAGATGTTGTGAGAGAGAGTTGTTTATATATTGCTGTTCATTCAGAGAAATTTTGAGAATTATCTATTATGAGATAATTATATTAAATTACCAATATTGAAAGAGATAACTGATAATAATGCCGAGTATGCAAATGAATGAAATTCTCAACTCTTATAGCAATTGAAATGAAAATTATATAACAACTCAAGTCACAAAATCTTAACGTGATAACTAATAACAAGTTTATATAAATTTTCATATTAATTATGAGTGTGGAATAAAGCTTTTTAGCGTATTGAATCATGAACTTTTGAAACTTATGTGAATTTTTGTATTTTGATAAATTGAGAATTTAGACCCCAAATTATTTGGGAATTGTTAATGGTTGAACTTTAAAAGAAGTCAAGGATTTTATATAACGATTTAACTACCTCGAGTTTCATTTTTGGAAAAAGAAGGTATATTCTTATTTATGTTTTGATTTGTACTATTATTAAAAATATTCAATTACTTCACATGTGATGGGAGTCTTTTGTCAAATGCTTTTGTGGAAAGAAGATACTATCTTTGAAAATGTCAGTTTGATGATGTTGTATATTGGTGGGTGTTTATCAGTTTTTAAATGATTGATGTGTTTTAGATAAAGTATATTTTGGATAAATAATTTTATTTTAAAGATATACTAGCTGCTCACTGGATAATTTCCTTTCGGAATTACTCACTACTATTTTAAAATATTTTTCACAGCTTAGTTAGAGTTTAGCTATACAGTATGGCAATACAGTGGGCTACTATAGTTTATGAGGTCACCCCAGCAGAGACTCTAGTACGATATATTGTTTGCCATGACACAGACGCAGAGTTAGTATTTATGGTCACCGTCTTACCCATTGGAGCTGATGCACGAGTCTCATCCATGTGAGAGGAGCAACTAGATAGTGTCTGCACTATATTCCGGGTCTACTAGGCCACCTCTCTGGATGTCCAGGTCACCCTCACTTGGGTGTGATACAGTCTTATGGATGTATCATTTTGGCTTTTACACCCTACAGTGCATGTCACCAGAGTTATTTTTAAGCCATTGGGCTAGTTATACTTGTTGAGGGTTTTAGCCTAGATGTGCACTGCTACTACTATCATCACCACCACCATCTTATGTCGGACAAAGATTCGAGACTTTTGAGGGATAAATGCTACGGCAAATAATATTGTGTATCTATATTATTTGTATTAGCATCTAGTACTCTTGTTGTATATATTCTGATGATGTACATATTTCCTATATGATGGATGGTTGGTACTTTAGAGCTTTATATTATATATGATATTTGGTGTGTTTACTGAGTTATCATCTTGCCATCTAGAATTGCTAATATATGGATATATGATAAAATGATGTTCAATGGCTTAGACGATGTGAGAATGCCTCTATATAAGTGATATCATTTAGCTATCTGATTTAAGATAATTTTATTAGCAAGGGTTTTAAATTTATGAAATAAATGGTTATATTTTGATCATGGAAAGAAAAGATGTCGAATGAAATAGTATTGATGTGAAGTTATTATTTCGCCCTCTAGATTTATGGGTATATGATTATATCTGTCAAGAACATATTTGATGATAATTAAGAATGTGAGAAAGCAAATGATTAAGTGATAATATCAAGTTATGCCTATGTGGTATTGTGTTAGTAGAGTTATTAAATATTGAGGTTCAAATTTGTACAGGTTTTCGTATCACTATACATGAACGTGTGATAAATGATCAGATTATATGTTATAAAGTTGAGAGTTCCATATTAAGAATTAATTGATTATTAGATTATTAAGTATTATGGATACATATATAATTGTGGATTAGTATATTATTGAGGATAAGGGGTGTCAAGTTTGGTATCAGAGCTTAAGACTATTAGGTTCTGTAGACAATAAGAAATATTGTGTTATGTGTTAAGAATATTGAGGAATATTGAGCTGATGAATTATGATTATAGAAATGTATAGATATTATAATGATGAAGATTTCTAAATTTTTGTGATTTTGATTTTCAGAAGATGGCAAGGACTAGAGGTGGAATGATTGGAAATCAAGATAGAGGTCATGGTAGAGGTCGTGGTAGGGGTAGAGCTAGAGGAAGAGGACGTGATGTCCAACTTGATGGAATAAGTTTAGTTGAGATAGCAAACATTCCTAATAGGAGTCAAATGTCTATAAGAGAATCTACTTCATCGTCAGCTTCTGTTGGCAACGAGGGAGATGATATATCGAATGTTCATGTGGATAGTCTACAAGGAAGTTCTATGTCAGCTGCCTCAGCATCAATCTTCGAGCATGTTCCTCGAAGGGCGAGGAATGTGTATTATGCACCACCGCCAAAGATACCTATGAATATGCCGAACTAGCCCGTAGCTTTAGTAGTACATATAGATGCTACCGATTTAGCAAGAATAATGGCAATGGTGATGGCAGAGCATGAAAGGTACAAAAAGCCCGGAGATATCATCGAGTATGCGAAGAAGTACGGGGCTTACAACTTTTATGGAATAGTAGACCCTGGACAAGCAGATAAGTGAATCAAAATAGTGGATAAAGCCTTCAATACATTACAGCTTAGTAATGTTGAGAAAGTAAGCAATGTATACGACCTTATGTTTGAGAAGGCGGATGATTGGCTGACGAGAATTAGAAATCTTTATAGAGAAGCTTTTACGTGGCAGCTCTTTAAAGAAGAATTTGGCAAAAAGTATTTAACAGAGACTTTCCAGAAGCAAAGGAAAGCTGCATTTATGAATTTAGCATAAGGATCAATGTCGGTCAGGGAATATACGGATAAATTTGAGGAGTTGTACCAGTATACAAAGGATATATACTCTATGGAGGAAGCTAAAAGCGATAAGTTTCGGGATGGATTGCATGTATAATTAAGAAGGAAGTTGAATCTTTATGCCAGTATAAATTTTTGAGGATGGGTTGAGAAGGCAATGGAACAGGAGAGACTTGACAAGGAACTAGAATCTGCAAATAAGACTTGATCTCATCATCTAGATGGATCTTCAAGACCACTTTGGAGGGGTAACTTGAATCAAAAGTCGAGATTTAATCCCTATTCACGAAGTAATATGCAATCGGGAGGAAATTTTTGACCTCAAGGTAGTCAGATGTCTATAAAACAGCCAGTGCCCTCATTCCGACCGAATAGTTTTAGAAATGCTTCGAGAGGAGGAATGAATTTGCCTTGGTGTAGGTTATGTAAAAAGAACTATATGGGCAGTTGCTTCAGGAGCAGTGTGTGCTATTTCAAATGCAATAAGATAGGACATTATACCCGTGAATGTACTAAGGGTGTATTTGGAGAACTCTCGGTGCAAGGGTCAAGTGCTCCTATATTTGAAAGAGTTGGTAGACCTTCCATTGCTGCAAGGACCATTGGTGCAAGAAGTGAAGCTAGTAAGGGTCTACAATCTTAGGAGAGGCCTACGGGACAAACTAGCACAGCTGAAAATGTTCAACAAGTAAGAATTTATGCAGTGACTGAGAAAAAGGTTGAGAATGCACCAGACATAATTAAGAGTATGACTTCTATTTATAATAAGTTAACCTATGTATTAATTGATCCGGGTGCAATATTCTTATTTATATCCTCTATATTTATTCTGCATAATAGGTTAGAATTATTTGATAAAGATGAACCTATTTTAGTTAGTATACCTATGGGGTTAGTGTGATTTATGATAAGATCACTAGAAATGTTGCTATGAAAATAGGGAAAGATGGGTTATAATGGGATTTTATGCCCTTACCATTGAGTGATTTCGATGCTATTTTAGGTATGGATGGGTTAAGTAACTATAAAGCCAATGTTGATTATTTTGAGAGGAAGGTGATGTTTGAAAAGGAGAATGGTAGAAAAGTATGTTTTGTGGGAGATAATAAAAAAGTTCTAACTAAGATAGTTTCTGCTATGACGGCTATGAAATATCTTAGGAAGGGTTGTGATGCGTATTTGGCTTTTATAGTGGATAAAAGCAAAAATGGAAGAGAATTAAAGTAAGTACCCATAGTTAATGAATTTGAGGATGTGTTTCTAGAGGAATTACCGGGTTTACCTCTTGAGAGAGAATTTGAGTTCGAGATTGAATTATTATCGGGTACATCACCCATATCTCAAGCTCTATATAGGATGGCTCCAGTGGAAATGAAGGAGTTAAAGGTGCAATTGCAAGAGCTTTTAGATAGAGGTTTTATTAGACCAAGTTTTTCACCATGGGGAGCACCAGTACTATTTGTTTAAAAGAAAGACGGGTCTATGAGGTTATGTATAGACTACAGGCAATTGAATAAAGTTACCATTAGAAATAAGTACCCATTACCGAGGATTGAGGATTTGTTTGATCAACTTCAGGGAGCTATAGTGTTTTCTAAAATTGATTTGAGGTTTGGGTACCATCAATTACAGATTAAAGAGTCGGATGTTCCTAAGATTACATTTAGAACGAGATACAGACACTACGAGTTTTTAGTGATACCGTTTGGACTTATGAATGTACCTGCAGCATTCATGGATTTGATGAATAGAGTTTTCAAACCCTACTTGGATAGGTTTGTAATTGTGTTTATCAATGATATTTTGGTATATTCCAAGTCTAGTTTAGAACAAAAAGAGCATTTGAGGATTGTGTTGAGTATTTTGAAAGATAGACAACTTTATGCCAAATTTACCAAGCGTGAATTTTGGTTGGATAAAGTGATTTTTTTGGGTTATGTGATATCTGCAGAAGAAGTATATGTGGATCCCAATAAAATTATGGACATAGTGAATTGGAAACCACCTAGGAGTATGACGGAAGTTAAAAGTTTCTTAGGGCTGGCAGGATATTACAGGAGGTTCGATCGAGATTTCTCAATAATTGCATCACCTATGACTAAGTTATTGAGAAAGAATGTTAGATATAGTTGGACTTCTGAATGTCAGCAGAGTTTTGAAATTTTAAAGGAGAAGTTAACTACTGCACCTGTTTTGACCTTACAAGTGGAAGGTGGTAGAGTTGTGGTGTATAGTGATGCTTCGAGATAAGGGTTAGGTTATGTGTTGATGCAGGAAGGTAAAGTTATTGCTTATGCATCCAGATAGCTAAGACCTCATGAGCAAAACTATCCCATGCATGATTTAGAATTGGTAGCGGTGATGTTCGCCTTAAAGATATAGAGATATTATCTTTATGGGGAAATATGCTAAATATTCACTGACCATAAGAGTCTCAAGTATATTCTCAGTCAGAAGGATTTGAATTTGAGACAAAGGAGATAGGTGGAGTTGCTGAAGGACTACGATAACATGATTGAGTACCACTCGGGCAAAACTAATGTAGTGGCAGATGCTCTTAATTACAAATCGACTAGGAATCTGCATTACATATGCGCTATTAGAATGCTCATGATAATTAAACTCAGAAGATTGAACGTTGAACTTAGTGTAGATGCACCTGACTATGTATTATCCACCTTGAAGGTGAGACCATTATTGATAAAAGGATTGCTCAAGCCCAGAGAACTGACGATGAAGTGTTAAAATGGATTCAAGATGTAAAAAGTAGGAAAAATAAAGATTTAAGTTGTGATGAACAAGGAGTGATAAAAATGGGAAAAAGAATTTATATACCAAATAAAAAGGAATTGAGAAGGAAAATCTTAGAAGAAGCGCATTGTTCTGTATATATGATGCATCTAGGAAGTACCAAGATATACTAAAATTTAAAAGAGAATTACTGGTGGAAAGGGATGAAGAAAGATATAGCGGAATATTTTCCAAGTGTTTGATGTGTTAGCAAGTCAAATCTGAACATAGACACCCAACTGGTCTATTGCAATCATTGCCTATACCAGAATAGAAATGGGAACACACAACCATGGACTTTATAGTAGGATTACTGAGGACGCAATAAGGAAATGATACAATGTGGGTGATTGTGGACAGATTGACAAAATTTGCTTATTTTCTACCGATTAAGATAACATATAGTTTGAATAAATTGGGAGAGTTGTATATTAAGAAAATAATAAGGTTGCATATAACGCCAGTGTCTATTATATCAGATCGTGATCCGAGGTTCACTTCAAGATTCTGGCCAAGTTTGCAAGAAGCACTAAGTACTAGATTGAGATTTAGTATAGCTTTTTACCCTCAGACGGATGAACAATCTGAGAGGATGAACAATCTGAGAGGACTATCCAAGTGCTAGAAGATATATTAAAAGCTAGTTCTTTAGATTTTAGTGGAAACTGGGATAAACAAGTACCATTGATGGAGTTTGCATACAATAATAGTTATCAGAGTAGTTTGAATATGGCACCGTTTGAGGCTTTGTATGGTAAGAGATGTAGAACTCCTATTTATTAGGACGAAGCAGGAGAAAGAAAGTTAGTAGGTCCTGAATTGGTTCAGATCACTACAGATAATATTCAGATAGTTAGAACTAATCTTAAGACAACTCAGGATAGGCAGAAAAGTTATACAAATTTGAAGAGGATGGATGTTGAGTTTAAGGTGGGTGATAAAGTATTCTTGAAAATATCTCTATGGAAATGGATGATAAGGTTTGAAAAATAAAGAAAGTTGAGTCCTAGGTTTACAGGACCATATAAAGTTATTGAAAGAATTGGGACAGTGGCCTATCAGTTAGTCTTACCCCTAACCCTTGAAGGAGTGCACAATATGTTTCACGTATCTATGTTAAGGAGATATAAAAGTGACCCCACTCATATTTTGAAAGAACAACATATGGAGTTAAGAGAGAATTTAAGTTATGAAGAAGGACCTATAGTAATTTTGGCTAGAGAACAAAAAGTATTGAGGAACAATATTATTCCTTTAGTAAAAGTATTATGGAAGAATCACTCTCAAGAAAATACTACATGGGAGCGAGAAGACGACATGAGACATAGATACCCAGGACTTATTTAGTTAATTCATGCTTGTACAAATTTCGAGGATAAAATTTATTGTAGTAGGGGAGAATTGTAACATATGTGTCTTTGAACCGGATTATTTTGGATTAATAATAATTAAGGAATATTTTATTATATTAAATTGGTATTAATTGGAGTTGATTGCTATTATTTTTTTGGTGAATAATTAAGAGGTTGATTATATTGTATTAAATTAAAGTTATTAAGAGTAATAATATTATTGTTGTTGTGAGAATTTATAAGAATAAAAAAAATATGAGAAATAAAGTTTGAATTTAATTAAATGGAAATAAAGATGAAATTGAAATGAAGTTAGGATGTTAATGAAACAAAAGGAAGTAAATGGAGTTAGAAAGAAAGAAAGAGAAGGGAAAGGATCAAAATGGAGAAAAGGAAGAGGAGTTGTTGGTTGCTACTTAAGAAGGTATGGTGAAGGAGAAGAAAAAGGGAAGAAGAAGAACTAAGTTGTCTCGAGCTAAGGAAATTTTTGGATTCAGAAGAAGAATATTTAGAATTTGGCTGGAGAAAATTGTGAGTCGAATTTTTAAATCAAAGTTTATTTTATATATTTGAGTTTTAATATTTCAATTGAAGATTATATATTATGTGGGTTTTAAATTGTAGATCTATACTTTATTTTGATGTTATTAGGCTCCTTTTTCATTGTTTAGAGTTCTGAGACCAGTTTTTGAACTTTTGTTGTTGATAAATTTAAGAAAATTGAGATTTTTAGTTAATTTTCGCTGCTGCTGTCAAACCAGAGGGCACAAAGGCGGTGCCTCTTTGTAGAAGTGATGCCTGCGCACCTAGGATGCGGATGCCTCCATAGTAGGAGGGCGGCGCCTCCGTATCGGTAAGTCAGCGCCTCCATAATAGGAAGGCGGATGCCTTTACTTGGGATGGCAGCGCCTCTACTCAGTGAGGGCAGCGCCCCTATGTAGAGGAGGCACCTTTGTAACCTGTAATGCACCTTATTTTAACTGTTTTTGTTTCAATTGAAGTAAAATCGTAAACCAAACATTAAAATAACATTCCAAAATATTTGAAATGTTAGAAAACAAGTTTAATCCTTAAAAATTAATATTTATTGATAATAATTGTACTAAAGGACTTAGAAGATACTTGAACACCCTATTATACTGAGTCTCAGACAAAGAGACTAAATTATTATGAATAATTGATAAAGAGTATCAAAATGGCAGAATTATGCCCTTCCAAAGAACGTGAATAATGCACAAGCCTTACAATGATTAATACCTGAATAATTGAGAATGAGAATATATATATGTGTATATATATATGTATATGTATATGGGATGAGCTGGAAAAGATGAGCTGGCCACTCGATTGATAACTGTCTTTGGAACAGCGCAGAGATTCAGAGGTACCTTTGGGGTGAATCTTTGTGGTTTAAATGTATGCATGCGATACTATTATGAATGAATTTGTGATTTGGCTAGTGTGAGCCATGAAAAGAAGGTTGAGATGTTGTGAGAAAGAGTTGTTTGTATAGTATTGTTCATTTGGAAAAATATTGAGAATTATCTATTATGAGATAATTATATGAAATTACCAATATTGAAAGAGATGATTAATAATAATGCCGAGTATGCAAATGAATGAAATTCTCAACTCTTATGGCAATTGAAATTAAAATTATATAACAATTCAAGTCACGAAATCTTGATGTGATAACTAATAACAAGTTTATATGAATTTCCATATTAATTGTAAGTGTGGAATAAAGCTTTTTAGCGTATTGAATCTTGAACTCATGGAACTTATGTGGATTTCTGTATTTTGATAAATTGAGGATTTAGACCCCAAATTGTTTAGGAATTGTTAATGATTGAAGTTTAAAATAAGTCAAGGATTTTATATAACGATTTAACTGCCTCGAGAGTCATTTTTGGAAAAAGAAGTTATATTCTTATTTATGTTTTGATTTGTACTATTATTTGAAATATTTAATTACTTCTCATGCGATGGGAGTCTTTTATCAAATGCTTTTGTGGAAAGGAGATACTATCTTTGAAAATGTCATTTTGATGATATTGTATATTGGTGAGTGTTTATTAGTTTTTAAATGATCGATGTGTTTTGGATAAAGCATATTTTGAATAAATAATTTTATTTTAAAGATATACTAGCTGCTCACTGGGTAATTTTCTTTCGGAATTACTCATCACTGTTTTAAAATATTTTTCCCAGCTTAGTTAGAGTTTAGCTATATAGTATAGTGGTACAGTGGGTTACCATAGTTTATGAGATCACCCCAGCAGAGACTCTAGTACGATACATTGTTTGCCATGACACAGACGCAGAGTTAGTATTTAAGGTCACCGTCCTGCCCATAGGAGCTAATGCACGCGTCTCATTCGTGCAAGAGGAGCACCTCGATAGTGTCTGCACTATATTTTGAGTCTACTACGCCACCTCTCTAGATGTTCAGGTCATTTTGGCTGTGGATGATAGTTTTCTTATACTATAAGATTACTAAATAAGAAATACTAAGTATCAATTACTTAATTAAAACCATTCACAAAGCATTTTACCTTTAATTGATATCTAATGGTTAATTAAAATATTGCATTTTAATTTTATATGCATTTTCGGTTGTCATGTTATTATATAACTTAGGTTAACATTGAAAATAATAGTTGCGTGACAAATTAATACTAATCTTGCTTAATACTAGTATTTCCTTAATAAATTAAATTATATTTTTCTAATTAAATATAAGTTTAATTATATTTATTTAATACTATATAGTTTTACAATGATATTACTTAACATTAACATTAAATGATAATTTGTAATTTAAGTAGCTGGTGGGTAAGGAAACAACGTAGTTTTTCAGTTTTTTTTATTTATTATTATGTTAACAAATAGTGACGGATAAAAAAATCCATCGCTAAATATCGTCGCTAAATACTCGCTATAAATTTTTAATTTTTTATACACATTTAGCGACGGATATCAAAATCCGTCGCCAATTCATCGCTAATTCCATCGCAGATTCAGGCGCCAATTTTTGTTGCAAAATTTTTGATGGATTTTACCGACATAAATTTTTATCCGTCGGTAATTTAGTCCAATTCTTATTTGTCTAAATATCTATCGGTAATTAGCGATAGAATATTATCCGTCACTCGCAAATTTTCATCGGTAAATTGTAGCATTCCAGTAATGTTTCAAATTATTATACTAACATTTATAAATTATTATATACCCTCAAAGCTTAGATACGTGTGCTAATTAACATTCTTCTTTTGCCCACATTCATGTCACAAACCAAAATTTAAAGCGTAGGAAAATAAGAAACTGCATAATGAACTCTTTGGATTTGGTCAAAAAACAAAAAAAGAAAAACTCTTTGGATACACAATTAAAGCATTAAAATAATGTTTTGAACACATTGCAAAAAGAAAAAAAAATTGTTGTTGCTAAGTGGAACTAAAATTATATGCATGAAATAACCCCAATCAAATTATAAAATTGTTTCGTAAATTTTGAGATTTTTATATAGTTAGATATTTATTCTTCCTAAATTTTGTATTTTGATCTCACAAAATTTTAATCTTAGATTATCATGATTTAAAATTTTAATTTTAATTCCACCAGATTATATGTTTCTAGAGGAGTCAATGTTAAATTAGATTAAAGTATAATTAAACTTTAAATAAGAGGGTTAAAGTAAAAATATAGAAGTTTTTTAAAGGACCAACACTAATAATTTTATAAATTACATTGAAATTTATGAATTATTTTATTTATTAGAAAAATTGGTCTGGCCTCCAGTAGCTAGTTCTGTTCAGTAGGTATTTGCTTTACACTATGCATGGCAACTAGAAGAGGAAGTGAATGTAAGGTTTTTTAAAGAGAATGAAAGGGAAGGGAAGGGAAGAGAATAAAAATTATAGATGTTGTTATATTTGGTAACTTAATAAGGGGAAAAGAAGGGGAAATAAGGAGAAATGTTTAAAAAGGAAATATAATTTAAAATTATAATGTATTTTGGAGTAGAAATTTTTTACACCCCAATTTGGGGTGTAATCAATTTCCCCTCTTATAAGGGGAATGAAGGAGAATAATTCCCCTTCAATTCTCTTCCCCTTCAATTCCCCCCTCCTATCCAAATAACATAAATTTTGATTCCCTTTATGTTCTATTCTCTTCCCCTTCTATTCTACTCGATCCATGCATAGTGTTAATTTCAATAATAATAAGAAGAATGTATTTTTTGTTCAAATATTTCTTTTAATAATTATCTCTTAAAATTTTATTTTTATATTTGATTTCCAGATTTTTGAGTGACTTTTTAAGTAACATCTATTAATATATATAAAAGAGTGTTTTCAATTTCACTGTTCATGAACAGTACACTTTGTAGGCTTCAATTTCACGTTAATTACAAATTTACCACCGCTTGCAAATCATGCAACTCCTATACAAAACTACGTCGTATTGGGTGAATGACCTTGCTACCCCTAAACAACTCTC
>CATIWO010104039.1:0-49402 GCA_949673435.1 Macaranga tanarius | reverse complement strand
AAAAAAAAATAAAAATAGAAAAATAAAAGGGAAATAAAACTCCCCTAGTCAGATGCATTTGAAGATGAAGTCTCTAGAACTATGATTTCAATATATGGCTCCGTTGATGCCTTAGTTCCTTTGTTTCTAGAGATCAATTGTTTCAGCTCCTCTACTTCAACCATCAAATTGTCCATCCTTGCGTCTTACAGGGTCTTATAAACTTCAAATTTAGTGATCATATCTATAATCATGTGACCAAGCCTTTGATCAGTGTTATTTGCCATATCCTCTATCTTCTTTTTGATTCTCTCAATATTTTCCTCAAATCTCTTCCTTTTTGCTACTCTATTCTTTTTCTTTGCTTTGGTCTTACCATCCTTTTTATTCACCCTTGCATTTTCATGAGCTAATTGAGGTTTGACATCTTCTTCCTCCTCTTCACTGACGTCATCAAAATTTTCTACCACCTTTGGTAGAGGAACATCTCCATGTCTCAAGGTAGTTTAATGCAGCTGATAGCATCTTCGATTATCTACATCCTCTACCCTTCCTAAATCTATGATGATCTCAGCTCTGACCAAAAAATCCTCATCAAAGATCTCACATTCCAATGGTGCAAAAAGGGTGAGTTTCCTTGGTACAAAGTGTATGGCCAAGCCCATAATAATGTGGCCCATAGACATTAATGTTTTTCATCCCTGCATAACACGCCACATTAAACGAAATAAAAGATATGCATTATTCACCCTACAGCTAGTAGACATACACCATATTAAGAATAATTCATCAGACATAACCTTTGTACTATCATTCCTACTAAAGATGGTGTGTGTCATGAATTTATACATCAGTAAATATGAGTGACTATCAATTAGACCACTAACCATTGTATCTCCACGACTTATTATATCCCCTTTTGTAATTTTAAACCAAAAATTGCTCATGTTAAATTCAGGAGGAGGTTGATAAATACCTCCATCAGTAAAGCCAAAAATTTCAGTCATGAGATAATAATCAAACTCATATTCTTTTCCAAAGAATATACATGAAAAAATTCTCTGCTCTTCATCTTTGATTTTCAAAGTAGTGTAGAATTCAATGGTCAATTCTAAAAATACATCATATTGTACCGTTTTCAACTTATACCAGCCTAGCCTTTTGGACAAAATATTCATAAAATCATGCATTCCAATATCTTTCAAGATTTGATCATCAAAGTATTTAGGCATGCATATGTTTCTTTTGCTAAGAGAACAGAATCTCTTACCTTCTTCATCCAAGAAAATAGGGAAAAAGGCATTATACTTATCTTTGAGATCTGTTGGCTTAGGTCTTATCTCCATTGGTGCCTTCTCTTTTGTATTTGACCTTCGGCTATTGCTAGACATGCTATTTGAACTCATCAAGTAGTAAGAGAAATAATTGCAGAGAATAAAGATCCAGAGAATTTAATTGAAAGAAAAGTGTAGAGAATGTAGAAGTTTTGAGAATCAAAATAATCATATACATATAAATAGAAGAATAAAATTAGAAGTTTATAAGGACTACACAACTCATCTCCTAATCCTATGTGAAAAGATAAATTTTATTAAAAAATAAAAACTAACTATTTTAATAAAAAAAAGGACATGTAAATTAAAATCTTAAAAACTAAAAACACTTAAAATAATCCTAAAAATAAATGGAAAATAACAAAATTAAATTAAAAAATTTTATTTTTCCTCCCCCACACTTAAAATTTACGATGTCCTCATTGCATGAAAATTTTTCTAAATTCGGGTACTTGTCAAAATTCAGTGTGCAAGTCGCATGGCCATGAGCATGGGCATGCCTACCTTACACTTGGCTCCGAATGCACACACACGACCATGTGCATGGTCGTGCCTGCTTTGGCATAAAATAGGGCATGTTTGACATGCCCATGCCATTTTGAAACACAACTTCTCGTGCTCCTCCTTTTCTTCAAATTCTTATTTCTTTTAGATTTTCTACTCTTCACTTCCTACAAAACAAAATACAAAGAAAATTCAAAGCTCAAAACATACGAACATAAAACAAAGAAAATAAGAAGAAAAAAAGAAAAAGAGAAACTTAGTTGAGCTCCCAAGAAGTTCTCTTTTAGGTCTATGAGCTTAGACCATTATGATCTTCAGAGTGTTTAATCAGCCAAAAAGGCCGATTAGTGAAAGTTCTCCAATGTGCCTCCATGATAGATTTTTAGTCTTTACCCATTAACTTTGAACTTTTTTCCTTGAGTATTGCAAACTTCCACAGCTCCATAGGAGTAGACATGACACACTACAAATGGTCTCGACCATCTACTCTTGAGCTTCCCTGGAAACTATCTGAGTCTGGAGTTTAATAGCAATACTTGGTCTCCTTTTTGAAAACTTTTAATTTTCACCTTGGCATCATGCCATTTCTTTATATGTTCTTTGTAAATTCTAGAGTTTTCATATGCCAACTCTCTTATCTCCTCCAATTCACCCAATTGTAAGAGTCTCTTTTCTATGACTTTCTTGCAATCGTAATTCAAAACCTTGATTGCCCAGTAAAACTTATGCTCAATTTCAATAAGAAGACAACATGCTTTTCCATACACCAACCTTTATAGAGACATTCCAATAGGTTTCTTATAACCTGTTTGATATGCCTACAAAGCATCATCCAACTTCCTTGCCCATTTTTTTCTCGACTTGCTCACTGTTCTTTCAAGAATCCACTTCGACTCTCTATTGCTTACTTCTACTTGTCCACTTATTTGGGGATGGTATGGAGTGGCTATCTTGTGTTTAACCCCATAACGAGCTAGTAATGCTTCCATGTTTCTATTACAGAAATGTGTTCCACCATCACTTATAATAGCTCGAGGCATTCCAAACCTAGCAAAGAGTTTGCTCAGGAATTTGCAAGCTATTCTTGCATCATTTATTACACAAGCTTGAACTTCCACCCATTTGGACATATAATCTACATAAACAAGTATGTAATTATTTCCATATGAAATAGGAAATGGCCCCATGAAATCTATGCCCCATACATCAAATATTTCTATATCAAGAATTCCCAATTGGAGCATTTTATCCTTCGTTGAAATGTTACCAATCCTTTTACATGCATCACAACTAAGTACATACTTTCTAGCATCATGAAAGAGAGTAGGCCAATAGAACACTACTTTAAGAACTTTTGCAGCAGCTCTTTGTGGACCAAAATGACCACCACTGACCATTTCATGACAATGCTACAAAATTAAACTAGTTTCTTCATCTCCTACACATCTTCTTATCAAACCATCATTGCATAGCTTCCAGAGATATGGATTATCCCATAGATAATACTTGGAATCATGAATGAGCTTCTTCTTCTGTTAACTATTGAATTCTTTGAAAATTTTCCATTTGATACAAAGTTAGCTATATCCAAAAACCATGGTGCATTTAAACTTTGGATTGCTAATAACATCTAATTCGGATATAGCTCCTGAATAGGTTCTTCCTCTTCATTGCCTTCTTACTCAAGCTCCAATCTTAAGAGATGATCAACTAATACATTCTCTGATTCCTTCTTATCTTTAATTTCAATGTCGAACTCTTGTAAAAGCAGCACCCATCGTATGAGCCTTGGCTTTGAGTCCTTTTTATTCAAAAGATATTTCAACGTTGTATGATTTGTATACACAATAACTTTAGAATCAAGTAAGTAAGATCAAAATTTTTCAAAAGTAAAAATTACTACTAGAATCTCCTTCTCGATTGTGGCATAGTTGAGTTATGCATCATTCAAGGTTCGGTTTACATAGTAGTTGACATGAAGTTTATTCTCCTTCCTTTGGCCAAGTACAGTTCCTATTGCATGATAACTTGCATCGCACATCAATTCGAATGGAAGATACCAATCTAGCGAGACAACTATGGGAGTTGTTATCAATGCTTTCTTCAACCTATCAAAAGCTAATTTACAATCATTAGTAAAGTCAAAAGAATAATCTTTCTCAAGTAATTTACAAAGAGGTTTAGAGATTTTTGAGAAATCCTTGATAAACCGTCGATAGAATCCTGCATGGCCTAGGAAACTTCAAATTCCTTTGACATTTGTTGGGTATTGAAGCTTTTCAATGGTCTCCACTTTTGCTTTGTCCACTTTAATACCTTGTGCTGAAATCTTATGTCCAAAAATAATTCCTTCCTCCACCATAAAATGACACTTCTCCCAATTTAGTACTAAATTTGTCTCTTCACACCGTGTAAGAACTTGCTCCAAATTCTCCAAACATCCTTCAAAAGAGGTTCCATAGACTGAGAAGTCATCCATGAACACATATATAATTTCTCCTATCAAGTGTGAGAATATGGCCATCATGCACCTTTGGAAGGTTGTTAGAGCATTACACAATCCAAATGGCATCCTTCTATATGCAAATGTGCCATAGGGACATGTGAATGTCATTTTCTCTTGATCCTCTGGAGCGATTGCTATCTGATTGTAGCCTGAATAACCATCTAAGAAATAGTAGAAAGTATATCTTGCTATCCTCTCCAACATTTGATTAATAAATGGTAGTGGAAAGTGGTCTTTTTTAGTAACTGAATTCAGCTTCCTGTAGTCAATTCACACTCTCCATCCGGTCACTTTTCTTGTAGAGATCTGCTTACCTTCTTCATTTTCCACTACGGTCATTCCTCCTTTCTTTGGGACACACTAGATAGGACTTATCCATGAACTATCTGAAATTGGATAAATAATCCCTACATCTAATAGCTTGACCACCTCTTTCTTCACCACTTCTTGTATGTTTAGATTTAGCCTCCTTTGCCTTTCAATGGTTGGCTTGTATCCATCTTCTATTAGAATTTCATACATGCAATAAGATGGACTTATCCTTCTTATATCTGAAATTTGCCAACCAGTTGCTCTTATTCTCCTCTTGAGCATCCTTACAAGAAAGTCTTCTTGGTTTTGAGTGAGCTTAGAAGATACAATCACAGGTAAAGTTTGGTTTTCTCCAAGAAAAGTATATCTCAAATGTTGAGGTAAAGGTTTCAAATCTACATTCGGTGGTTTTATGGTTGATGGTAGTGTAGATTCAGTGTTTGGTAATTGAATTTGGAAAAAATGAGTTTAGTGTTTAGGGTAATCTTCATCTTAGGGGTTTGTACCTACATACACTTCTCAATATACTCCAATTCATCATACTTTTCCAACCTCCTTCATTGGACTTCAATCACACATTTATCCAAAATATCAACTCTAAAGCATATATCACTACCAGAAGAATGTTTCCTACCTTGATAGATATTGAACTTACAACTTTCCTCACCTACTTTTTGAGTCAAAGTTCCATCATATACATCAATGATTGCCTTGGCAGTATAAAGGAAAGGCATACCAAGGATCAATGGAACATCTTCATCTTCCTCAAAGTCAAGAATGACAAAGTCCACTAGAAAAATAAATTTTCCAGCCCTTATAAGGACATCTTCCACTATTCCTTCTGGTTCCTTTACTGTCCTATCTGCCAGTTGTAGACGAATGTTTATTGGTCTTACTTCTCTAAGTCCCAATTTTCTATAAATAGATAAAGGCATAAGATTAATAGAAGCACTTAAATCACACAAAGATTTTTGAAATGATAAATTTCCAATAGAACATGGAATAGTAAGACTCCCTGGTTGCTTCCTTTTTAAAGGAATTATTTGAGATTATGGCACTGCACTCCTTTGTGAGTGTGACTGTCTCAAATTCCTGCAACTTCTTCTTGTTGGAAATTAACTCCTCTAAAAATTTTGCATACTTTGGCTTCTGAGCTAGACATTCCACCAAACGCATGTTGATGTGGAGAGTTTTAAATCTTTCTAAGAATTTTGTAAATTGTTAATCATGCTCCTTTTTCTTCAACCTTTGCGGGTATAGTACTGGAGGTTCGTATGCCCGAATTGGAGGTGACTTTGCCTTTTTTTGTTCTTCTCCTTCACTTATGATTCTTTTGGTGTTTCACCCCATTCATCATCCTATTTTTTCTCTTCTTCATTATTCTTTTCTTTATACTCCATTATTGCCTTAGGGATTTGAATCTCTGTACCGCTTCTCAAGGTGATAGTCTTTACTTGCTCTTTTGGATTCTTCTCTGTATTGCTTGGTATTGCACCTTGATTCCTTGTTGATAAGGAATTTTCCTAGCTTCCCCATTCGCACTTCTAGATTATGCATAGAAGAAGAATGATTTCCGATCATTTGCTCCATCCTCTTTAAAGCTTCATTTTGCTGGCTCGTCTTTAATGATATCACATCCATGAATTTCTCCATCTTACTCTCCATTGAAGTTTCAGAGGATAAACCTTTCTCTTTGTGAAATTGAGGTTGAGGTTGTTGTGCATTCTGACCTCCAAATCCTGGTGGTGCTTGTGGTCTCCGCTAGTTATGTCCTTGATTTCTCCAAGAGAAATTTTGGTGATTCCTCCAACTTGGATTGTAAGTATTGCCATAGACTTCGTTTTGAGATCCTTTGAAGTTACCCACATAATTGACTCCCTCTGTAGTCATTCCTTGCATCATTTAACATTCTATGGTAGGATGACCTCCTTGACATAGTTCACTTGAGGAATACAATGTAGATACTTCACTCATATTCACTTTATCCATCCTTTTTGTCAGAGCATTAAGCTTTGCATTCAACATGGTAAAATTGTCCACTTATATTGCTCCGCCTTCTTTGTAATGGTCCTCTCATTAGACCACAAACTTTGGATATTAGCCATTTCTTCAAAGAGATCTAAGGCATCTTCTGGTGTCTTTGACTTGACAGTACCTCCAGCTGTTGCATCAATATTGACTCTAACCGCATGATTGACTCCCTTGTAAAATAATTGCACCAAATCCCATGTAGAAAGTAATTGAGGTGGACACTGCTTCTGAAGGTCTTTGAATCTTTCCCAACACTCGTAAAATATTTCATCATCTCTTTAAAAGAAATAGTTAATCTCATTTTTGATCCTCAATACCTTTGAAGGTGGTAAGTATTTATTGAAGAAAGCTGTGTAGAGCTCTTGCCAAGTGTTGATGGAGTTGGGTGGCAAACTTGTAAACCATCTCTTTGCTATGTCCATAAGAGAAAATAGAAAGAGAATCAATCAGATTGCATCAGGTTGTACTCCATTCATCTTAAAGATTGAACAATATTCCAAGAATCTAGACATATGACCGAATGGATCCTCAAATGGTAGCCCATTGAATGGTGAATTTTGGATCATTGCCGGCTTAATTTCAAAGTTATTTGCTGCTACCACCGGCCTTACAATTGGTGTCTGATCACCTTGCACATTAGGACTTACAAAATCTCGCATGGTTCTCTGACCATTCTGAGGATTTTGAAAAACTTATTATCTCGATGGGTCATTCCTTGCGTCATCTCCTAAGTCTATTTTACTTGGTGACTGTCGTGATATGATTGTTTATTTCTTTTTCTCACATACCATCTTTTCTAACTCCATATCAAGTGGTATTAACTCAATTCCTTGTTTGCTTGCACTTCGTGAGATGTGCGTTAACCAACACAACTTCCTACAATACCATAATTAAAAATAAAATTAAAAATAATGTCTAAATCAAGCAACACAATTTTTTTAACAATATCAATTCTACCAATCCCCAGCAACAGCGAAAAAACTTGATGTGTATAAATCTGTAAGTGTACAGAATCGTATCAAGTAGTAATAAAGATATCATCCCATAGAGGTTGTAAATTGAATACTAAAATACTCACTATATTTTTTTGTCTAGGCACAAAAATAAAGTTTGGAATTTCAAAGAAATAAAACTAAATTAATCAAGGTAAAAATGCAAATTCAATTCAAAGTTTAAAAACTAGGGTTCTTATTCTCAATTGGACCATTTCAAAAGATTAATTAATCAATTAGGTTTTTACTATTTCTAATTTATTTTGAAGGGATCTTAGAAATCATAGGTTTTCCTCTCAAATAAACCTATAATTAATTGGGAATTAACTAGCACTAAGTTCACTGTCTCTCACCAACCTAATGCCTTTTAAATCCAATTTTAAACATAACTTTTAATCAATATCAATCCACTTAACTGTCTCTCAACTAATTAAGCAATTCATAGGTCATTGTCTAATTCTACAGAACATATATCTCGATTAAGCCTATAGTATTAATTCAATCTTAGGGTGATCAGTCCTAAAACGACATTAAGCACAACAACAACCATTGAATTAGATCTAGCAACCTAACATAAATCACAATAAGTACATGGTCAATTCAAAATAAGAACCCTAATAGGGAATCTAGCCACTCATACTAGAAAGAAAGGACAGAGATGAAGAGATGAAGAAAACAATTCTAATCATATTAAATAATAAGAATAGTAACAAGAAAAACTCCCTTTCACCAAGGTGTAGAGATTACTTATTCTTTATAATCGTCAAACCAAATCCTATTCTAGTATGAGCAAAAATAAAAACTAAATAAAAGTGTGTAGAAAAATAACAATTCTAGAACAAGAACAAAAACAAAAATAGAACAAAAACCAAGAACTCTCTCTAAATAAAAAATAGATGGTTCTCTTCTAAAGACCTAGTTTCTTAGTGAGAAAGGTCATTGAAACCCTCCCAAACTCTATCTAAACAAAAGCTTAAAAATGAGCTTCTATCTATTCAAACTCCAGCTTAAAATCCACTTCTGATTGGTTGCCGCATCATTGTGCATGGGTGTGCAACAATTTAACATGCCCATGCATCAAAATAACTCTGAATTCTTATAATCAGGCATGGCCATGCATATAGTCGTGTGGCTCGACACATGGGCGTGTGCTCTGTAACTTGCTCTTCTTCAATTCAAGCATGGGCAAGCATATGGGTATGCAACTTAGACATGGGCAAGCGCACGGGCATGTGCTCTGATGCAAGGATAACTTTCCAACTTTAAGCTTTAATCTTATCTTATCTTATCTTCAAGTACTATCTCCATCTCCTCTCAAATGCATCCTACAATAAAAAAAACTAAACAAAAATTACCTATTTAACATAAAAGCACCTAAATTAAAACAAAATAACAAAACTAACTAAATTAACTAAAAACTAACTAAACATGTATTTTTAAACTTAATATGCAATAAAATAGAGTGCTCAAAATATGTATTTTTTCACACTCATCACTAAGCAAAGCCTTATTAAGGCAAGAAAGTCTTTTAAGACTGATGTCGCCTTCATTAATAGGGGAGAAACATTTATCCCAACCAGCCGTACCTAATTTCCTAGAAGAGATGGAACCTGTCCATAAAAAATTACAAATTGCCTTCTCTATATATTTCAATAAAGTACTAGGCCATTTATAAATCATGAAGCTATGTAAAAGAGAACCATAAATGGAAGATTTTATCAATGCAAGGTGACCAAACATGGAAAGAGAATGCCCTTGCCTCCATTTTAATAATCGCCTTATTAGCAATAGGTTTAAGCCAAGCAGTCTTAAGCGCACCTAGGAACATTAGGACACCTAAATAA
The DNA here is from genome assembly GCA_949673435.1 of Macaranga tanarius. NCBI lineage: Eukaryota > Viridiplantae > Streptophyta > Magnoliopsida > Malpighiales > Euphorbiaceae > Macaranga > Macaranga tanarius. The sequence goes on along the minus strand of CATIWO010104039.1, from coordinate 39,900 downwards.
ATAAGAGGAAAGGAACCAATGCACATGCCTGAAATGGAGTGAAAGGAGAGAGCATGAGAAGGAGAAATATTAGCACTTAAGAACAATTCTGACTTTTCCCAATTAACTCGCTGACCAGAAATCAGACCATGCTCCTCAAAAATGGAAGACAAGATAGCCATGTTAGACCTAGAGGCCTTACAAAAAATAAGAATGTCATCTGTGTAAAATAAATAGGAGGGGCAAACCATATTATGACCTTCAATCATAGGAGAGAGCACCCCAGAATGAACAAGGTAAGATGATCTGAGACTCAAACATTCTTCTGCTAAATAAAAAAGCAATGGGGATAACAGGTCTCCCTAATAAACCCCCCATGAGACACTGCAAAGTACCCATTTTGGCCACTATGTATAAGAATAGAAAGCCTAGGTGATTGAAAAATAGCCCAAATCCAATCACAAAACTGATCACATAACCCAAAAGCACTAAGAACTACAATAATGAAATCCCATTCCATGGAGTCAAAAACTTTCTTAATATCAATCTTTAGGGCCATGTTACCTCCCTACAAGAACGATTCATCAAATTAAAGCACTCTGAGGCAGTAACTATACAATCTTCAATGTGCCTACCCTTAAAAAAGCCAAAACTAATTAGCATAAATAATCTTAGAAGAAATAGACCCTAATCTATTTGCCAGAATTTTAGTAATAATTTTAAAGATAAAATTACTCAAGATAATAGGACGAAATTTGTCAATAGTATCAGCACCAATCATTTTTGGAATGAGGACCATTAAATTAGAATTCAGACCAGGTAATAAAGATCCTGTAGTAAAAAAACTATGAACTGTATTACATAACTCAGAGCCCATAATATTCCAATAAGAACAGAAAAAGTGGCTAGTAAAGCCATCAGGGCCAGGGGCGCTATTAGGGTCCATATTAAAAACCACCATCTGAATAGTTTCATTAGAAGGCACCATAGTTAATGCAAAATTGTCATGCTCAGAAACTAAATGAGGAATCACTTGCTTAATACCTGAGAAATCACGGGAACTACGCGCAAAGGTAAAAAGAGAGAATAAAACTAAGTGACGTGAGCTGAAATGACTGAAGAATCCATTTCTAAAACCCCACCAACCATCAAAGAAGAGCCAAAAGAATAAGCACGACGCCGGGCTAACATACTATGATAAAATTTAGAGTTGCAATCCCCATCTTTTAACCAGGGAACTCGGATTTTATCTTCAAGCAAAAATTCTTGCTTGGAAAGCTACAAGGACAACTTATTATTAGCCTCTAACTCATGACTATGAAGAGTCTCAGAAAAGCCATTAGAATTTCCATCTGAACATTAAGAAGTTATTGCTTAGCATATGTCTCATCAACATGACCAAAAGTGTGTTTATTTTAATGACACAAGAAAGTGTGAAGGAGCTTAAGCTTATGCATCACAATAAACATATGATGCCCAGAAACTGAAATAGAAGTCCAGAAAGAACCAACTGCACTAGTAAAATCCACATGAGAAATCCACATACACAAAAAATGAAAAGGCCTTAGAGTTGAAAAACCCTGAGAACAGCGAAGCAAAATAGGTATATAATCAGAATGAAGGTACGCAAGAGCATGACACTCAATAGAAGTCCAGTTCTGAAAAGCAGCTTTCAAGTAAAAAGCTCAATCTAAACAAATATCAACCCTAAGAACACCTCTCCATTTATTCATCCAAGTATATGAAAGGCCTTTAGTATCCAAACAAGTCAACATACAATTAGCCATAGTAGAAGAAAACTCCTGACAAGAATGAACATTAGGAGGATGACCCAATTTTTCATAGGCACTAAAACAAGCATTAAAATCACCAAGAACAAACAAATTATCTGAGATTAATGAAGTAAGATAATCCAACTCACTCCATAATTGTCTATGAATAGAAGAAGCAATACTAGCATAAACACAGATCACGTATTGAAGTTGATTATTAATTTGACAAGCTACCGTAATGTGTTGATCAGAACTAAAGAAGACCGAGACATTACCTACCCCAATATTATTAGAGACCAACAACCAAGACTTGGGAGGATCATTCATAGAAGAAGCAACAAAAGATAAATTTAAAGCTCTCCAAAATCTACTATTAATAGATTCAAACTGAACCATTAGTTCAGCAATACAAACAAAAGAAGGCCGAAGAGAATGAGTAAGATTATAGAGAACACGTTGAGTTTCAGGGTTACCTAACCCTCTATAATTCCAGTAAAAAACATTCATTGTGAGAGATGTGACACAGAGCACATTTGGGGCCTATTACCTGTAAGCACAGGTGCAGTCACTAATTTTCCTGTCTTCCTTTTATCTTTCTTGGCTGAGACAACTTGCTAATTTTTAGACTCAGCCATGTCTGCCTAAGATTGGTTTGTAACTTTTTCCATCTCCGTGTGGGCTAAAATAACATTTGGAGGCCGAATAGATGAACTAGACAATTGTTCATTAGCACCCTAAAGATCATATTTGCTAGAGTCTTGGGCATTCTGAATTAGTTCTTGTGGAGGCTCTAAAGGAACTGTGACAGTACTATACCGAACGTCAGCACTATTAATAACTGGCTCTAACGAATGTGGCATCAAAGGAGCAGGATGAACAGGTGGGCTTCGACGTTTTGGTCGCCATTCCTTTCAAATTAAGGATAGTCCACAAGAAGGAGGTTGAGCAGCATTCTGTTTATGGGATGTATCAATGGTAGCAGCCTCATATTTATCTATTAAAGATTTAACTAATCGGCATGTAGCAGCTCCATGACCTATGGAGTTACAAGAATGACAGAAAAGAGGTAAATTCTCATATATCACATCAATATCAAATAAGGTGCCATTACAATTGATCATAAGAAGATAATGCAAAGTGGTTGCTAAGTCTACATCCACAAGAGCACGTGCAAAGTGCCCGTAGTCACCTTTAATTATTGCTTTATCAATTCATATTGGAGAACCAATATTTCGAGCAATATCCAACAATATCTGTGTGTCCTAAAATTCCCAAGGCAAATGATAGAATCTGACCTAAATTTGAGTTGATGTAGTTCTTTCTTTATAAGGATCAAAACCTGGTGACCACTACTGAATATGTAGAATTCTAAGCTTAAGAGCAATAGTGCCACGATTCTAAACATGTTCCTTAGCAGCTACTGATTGAAGAAGGACTTAATAAAATCCTCTGCCTAAAAAAATTAAACGCCATCCAGAAGGAATGTTTCAAATAGAGTTAAGTTTTTCTTTGAGCTTTGAAAAGGGCCAAGGTGAATCGCCCTTATTCTATCAGACTATGTTAACATAATACAATATGCCTCTGGTACATGTCCTGATTAATTTTAATGGCCTGGTATGCTCCTCATTTGGGAAGGGATGGTACTGTAATAGCTTCGGATGAGAACACAGCTACCACTGCTGTGAAAGACTTCTTTGGTAAAATAGCATCATGGACAGAACCTGAAATATGGGCCTAAAGACCTTTATCGAGAAAACCATGTAGAGAAAACAAATCAGCGTGAGAGATATGAGCAGATCCGATCAAAGCAGGTGGTCGGAGTGAAATAGACGGGGGAAGAGCCTCAGGCAGTTGCATGGTAGACGGAAAGCAAAACCCTTTTTTGTATTTCCAAAATACATATATATATATATAATTACTAAATTTTTTTTTTATGTAAAAAAATAAAGTTAATGAATAAAAGTAAAGTTTAACTAGATTTTATTGTTGATCTTTATAGTTTTATTTTATTAATTTTTTAAGTTTAAGAGTAGATATTTTGAAGGTACTTTTTAAATTTTTATAAAATAAAAATTTTTTGTAATTGTATCTATTAACATTATAATTTTTTGAGATATAAATTATGCCTAAATTATATGTATATTGAAAGTATTGAACAGATAGATATCTATATGATTATAATAAAGTAATAACTTATAGAATTAGGATAAATTAAGTTATAATTTTAATTTAAATAGAATATTTGGATTAAAATAATATAAATTGAAATTTAGTACCTAAATTGATATAAAATTAAAGTCTGATGACTACATACGCATTTAATTCTATATTATTTTATGTGAGGTTGAAGATGACATGGTAAATATTCTTTCTCTATTCGCCACATCATTAGAACTCTACCAAGTGATTAACTGGTAAAATGTAAATAGAAGTTTGGTAACAAAAAAAAAACAGAAGTTTAGTTCCTAAACTATAATAAAGTGAAAATTTGGGTACCAGAGGTGCATTTAACCCACCATCCCACCTTCTTTTATACAATATTATTTAGAAGGTGTTCGATTCAGCTTATTCAGATGGATAATAGAAATTTCTCATAAAACAGCTAAACTATAGGTATTTGATGAGATTCAAAAATCAATTCCTTATAGCTATCTTTATTCAAGCAAATATAGATTTTATCAGTTTTGTTTTGGGGATTTTTTTCGGTCGCTAATAGCTAATTTGAATTTATTTTTTATCAGAACTATATTATCCTTATTAATATTAAATAATAACAAATAACTTTTTTCAAATTGGTGCATATAATTAATTTTTTTATAATTCATAATAAAATAAATATTTTCAAATTATAATTAATGATTAAATAATTTTATTACTTATATCTATAAATTTTTTAAAAAAAAAAGTTCTTTCCAAAGCAACTTGAATCACCTAATTTGGAGATCTGTAGGGGAATTTATGGCCAAATTACAAAAACTGCATAAAGCTAAAAAGTTGCAACTCTTGGAACTCGGCACACTGTACTGACTGAAGGCTTGACTCGGCACAGCAAGCCTCTGTTACGACTCAGCACCATCGTGCCGACTCGGCACAGCCCCACTTTGCTCTTCCCTTTCTTTTTATGCACCATTCTTCACTCTAAAGCATCCAAATACACTTCTAAGCATGAGATTAGCCTAAAATGATCTACAAAACACAAAAACAACATCAAAGCAATAAAACTAACAACAATAATGCAATAATTAAATAAAATGCAAATGAAAACTAAATAAAAAGTCAACTCCTAAATGACTATGCTATTTTGTATACTATTAAATTCTCCCACACTTAGACCTTGCTTGCCCTCAAGAAATAAACAAAGATCTAAGTAAGAAAATTAACAAAACTTTTTTATTCTCTCTAAAATAAATGTAGCTATCTAATCAAGTTATCTTAACCATGCATGAAATAAATTTTTAGAAAAAGATAATCAACAACCAAATTTCCAATGCTCAACAATGGTAGAGAAAACAAGTTTCATAGGATAAGCAATAAGTTTAACAAATTATCTCAATCTATTAATAATAAAATCAAGAATATAAAGTCAAGGTGCTAACCAAGCTATCTAGCTAAAATATTCATTTTCCAAACTTAGAATTTTGAAAGACACAAGTAACCATTGGGACAAGAATCAAGCACACGCATAAACTTATATTTCTCATGGCATTTTTAGGCACACATTTTTTTTCTCATTAGTGAGTGCATTTTATGCTCCATCCCACTAGGTTTCTTTTCTCTTATTTTTAACGGGTATATTTTATACTCCATCCCGCTAATTTTCTCTCTTTTTTTAAGAATAGTAGGTGCATTTTATGCTCTATCCCACTAATTTTTTTTCACTATAACTAATACTTATGATGTCATAAATTCTTTCCGAATGAATGTAATTAAGGAGCATACTCACTTACACATAACTTACTCAAAATGCATCACATCAACAAGCATCAATTTTCTATAATTTTTCATTTTCATTTTTTTTATGTCCTCATCCATTATTGAAATGCTAGTCTTTCGTATTATGGCTATAGTTTCCCTAAAGCTACCTAAGTATTAAGAAACTAAACTTAAATCCTTAGCATCTTAACCTTAAGCATAGTTAGAAAGTGGACTAAACATTCTCTAGATTTTGAAAATAATAAAAAGAGATAATAAGAAAAACTTAAAACCTATACTAAATAAAACTTTAAAATTCTACCATTTGAGCATAAAAAAAAATTAAATATTAATATGGCATAAAAGTAAAACTTCAATAAAAATTAAAATGAACTAGAAAAGAAGCTACTTATTGAAGTGGAGAAAATAAAATAATGCAAAATAAAATATAAAAACATATGCATAACAATAACTACTACCATCCCTTCCCCCACACTTAAAATACACATTATCTCCAATATGAAATATAAAAGAAAAAGTAGGGAAAAGAGAAAAACTCCCTCAATTCTCTAAAAGAGATGGTGGTGGAGACTCAATGGTATGACCGCAACGTGCAAAGTATTGTTGAATTTTGTACTCCATCCTATTTTTGGCGGTGATAAAGCTGGTGGTTAAAAGCCTCCATGTCACTTTATTAGCATTGCATCTCTCTTTGGTTCTCTAAAACTTGCTCCCAAATGTGTAAGTCATGACTAGAAGAGCCACTTGCACCTCCTTGCATATGGTAAGGAAAAGTAGGTACACCATCATGAGGTACATCTTTTTAGTGCTCTTCATCTCCAATATTCGGTTCATCATCTTGGTGACTCGCAATATGTGGATGCAGAATCCTCTTCCAACATGACCTAGTATGTGCAGGAATGAAATGAAAAAAAGCATCCACAACTTCACCTCTCACAAATGCTTACTTAGTGACATATGAACACTCAACAAAAGTATAGAGTAGTGTAGAGAAAAGAAAAATAATAAGTTGTAGAGAATGAAGGAAAAAAGAAACGTATATGATATTTAAATAGAAGAAGAAGAAGTGAAAAATATTAAAGTAGGTAATAAAATATTAGTAGGCAAAGAAGTTATAAAGAGTAAAAAAACAAAAGGTTATGAAAAAGTTGAAAGTTTGTGTCCTTTATTGGGAAGGAATATGACTTTTCAAATTAATTCAAACTTTTAGTAGTTGTTATATGCAGGAAGACAAAAGAAAAATGATTAACATAGAATGGAAATAAATATACTAAACAATAAAAATGAAAATGAAAAGAAAAATAAGTAAACAAGAAAATAAAATGCAATGTGGGTAGTAAGAGGGCACAAGTCGGCACCATATGCCGACTCGGCACGTACAGAGTCATAGCAAAAAAATTTTTAACATAAAAGATAAAAAAAATGTATAAACATTATAAATTGTAATCAAAAATAAAAATGAATACTAAATAGAAGGTAATAAGTTATATAGTTAAATTAGTAAAGGAAAACATAAAAATATAAAAGAAAACTAATGTATAAAATATAAGTTAAAAGAAAATTACTAATATACTTAAAATAATGATACTACTAATATAATAAATACTACTAAGAAATGAATTACTACCAATGCTACAATGTGGTTCAAATAAAAATTATAATAAAGAGAAAAATGATATAGAATAAAATGAAATAATAAAAAGAAATAAATAGAAGGAATAAACTATGAAAGTAATACTTTGCTACATTGAGTGGTATACAGCTTGACTATACCTTTGCTAGCTTAAGGTGTAGAGAGAGATAGACTTCCCATGATCAATTGCTTCACCAATCAAATATGGCTTAAGATGATGGCCATTCACCTTGAAGATTTCCCTCTTATCATTAGCTATATTAATTGATCCATAAGGATGAGTCTTGATAACCTTGAAAGGACCCGACCATCACAATGTAACAAATAAAAAAAATTTAACAATTAGAAACTATAAAAACAAAAATAAAAATTAAGGCCTAAAACAACCTTTCTCTACCCTAAGTTAATAAAAATTCTAAACAAATTCCCTGGCAATGGCGCCAAAATTTGATGTGGGTCAAACATAATACCCTAGTCTCTAAGACTAAGTATAGAGCAAGTAGGGTATCGAACACTCGGGAATTTAGAGCACATTTATATTAACCGGATAGATACTTAGATGGATGGGCAAAATATTATAATAAGAGATATTGAATTATTCTAACTAATCTAATTACTAAAGAATTATAAACTATACTAACTAATCTAAATATACTAACAACAAATTCAAGTAGTGTTTATGAGAACCAGAATTCAGAATTTATCAAAAAAACTATTAAAACATAAACACATGCAATGATTGGAGAATGTGACCGAAAATCCTTAAAAGCAACTCTCGTTGTCGATTAAGGGTATTTTCATCTAGAGTCTACAAGCACTCTCATGTCATTATAGAGATAGACAAAAACCATGAAGTTCTATGCCAATTCTTTAAACCCTCAAAGTGAATTTCTTGTCTCCGGGTACTTTCCTATCCTTTAAGTAAATTCAATTGCATTTCCATCCAAATGCCCCAACTCTCGTTGTGAACAAATGGACTACACATCATATATAGTGATCAAGCACATATCATGACATTAAGCACTCAATTTAATTCAAATTCATTCATGCATTATAAGAGAAATAAAGAGTAGTTCATAAGATCAATTCATCCTTGCAATTCTAATAAACAAGAAGTTAGTCAAAATACATATTGATAATTGGCAAATAACCACAAGAAACTAATCCAAACATCAAGTCAAAATACATATTGATAATTGACAAATAACCACAAGAAACTAATCTAAACATCAAGCAACTAAATAGAGAAAAGAGAGAAAGATATAGGAATTGTGTTGGTGACATCTCCAATACTCTCCAAGCAATCACTTGATATTGAATAGCCTCCATAACTAACTTCCTTGACTACTTGAAAATGTATTCTAAAACTACTTTAAAACTAAAGTGTACTTTCTAATATTTGATAATAATACTTATACTCTCTCTCTCTCTCCAAATCAGAAATGATGTATATATAGACCTTAGAGGTGGTTACAAGTGGTTACAATTCGTTTTGAATTGGAAAGGCACCATTTGAAATGAAAAGTCACCACCATGTGAAAATACAGTAACTTTAAGGGTATTTTTTTCCATCTAAATGATGTTAGCTCAAGAACATGTCTTTATCAAAGTTGTAGCCTTTGAGTTAGCTTTCCAACGCAACTTGAATCACCTAATTTAGAGGTCTGTAGAGGAAATTATGGCCAAAATATAAAAACATGCGCAAAGCTGAAAAGTTGCAACTCTTGGAATTTGGCACACTGTGCCGACTGAAGGCTTGACTCAACACAGCAAGCCTCTGTTATGACTCAGCACCACCATGCTGACTCGGCATAACCCCACTTTGCTCTTCTTTTGCCTTTTATGCACCATTCTTTACTCTAAAGCATCCAAATACACGTCTAAGCATGAGATTAGCCTAAAATGACCTAAAAAACACAAAAACACCATAAAAGCAATAAAACTAACAACAATAATGCAATAATTAAATAAAATGCAAATGAAAACTAAATAAAAAGTCAACAAAATAATCCTAAATGACTATGCCATTTTGTATACTATCAGATACACTGCTTCATAAGAAGTCCAATGCTGTTGGATGTAAGAGATTTAAGAGATTCTCTTTTTTTAATCATTTTTTAAGATTTGGCTTCAGGAAAAATTGAAGTTATTATCGCCTCCACCGAATTTCATGAAGTATAAAGCAAAGCAGATTTGGACTCCAATATTACAAAAGTTTCCTGTTGATCTGAAGGAGTGGTTGGCCAGCTTTCTTGAGATTATAGTACAATGGATGTGTCCTTAGTGGAATATTCAACATGTGACTATTCGGTCATATACCTACTATGTTCCTTTGGCCGGTCTTCATTAATACTCTTTTTACTACCCAAATTATCTGTGCTGCTAGTATAGGGAGAACCAGATGGTTGTTGAGCCTACTCATGGATTTTAGCCTAGACCTTTGACTTAGAATTTTTTGAAAAATCTGTCAGCAACTTGACCATGTCGCACCATTCGACGAGGTATATCACGTGAAGGGGATATCACTACATATGATAACTACAAGAGCTTGATATAATTATAGCAAATAGGAAAAGATGAGTTTAATAGGAATCAAAAGACTAGGGAGCTTTACAAGGCTAGTGTTCAAGAGTTAAGGAAGAACAAAAGGAAGAGACATTCGATCTATTTTATTTTTTAGCTTTAGCAGTTTAGTTAGATTTACACTGGTTCGTTTGATTGTTTCCTTTTTTAGTTAGTCTAATTATAATAAGCATTTTATGTAGAATTTGATAAAATAAAAGGTAATTCAATTCATTTATTTTAAGCACAATTGTACATATAAATTACTTTTGACATTTCTCCTATTGTTGGATGGCTTGCCCTTTGTTCTCTCTCTCTCTCTCTCTCTCTCTCTCTCTCCTTGTATTTATCCTTAATTTTTGCCTAGGTTACCCTTTTTATGGAGTTTTGAACCTAGTAGAATTTTTGTTTTGTCTCTAATTTTTTCCTAGATAGCCTCTTTTTAAGGTTTTCTTCCTAGCGAGACCTTACAAAAAGTATTTCTTAAGCTTATCTATGTTGATGGGCTCTCTAAACTCGTTCCCTTCCAAGTCTGATGAAATGGCTGCACCTTTTGAGAAAATTTTCCTCACTAATTAAGGCCCTTCCCAATTTGGTTTGAACTTTTCCTTCATCTTAGTAAGGATTGGATTTGTATACTTTAATACCAAGTCGCCTTCTTTTATCTTTCTCAGCTTAATCTTTTTGTTGTAAGTTTTGGCTATTCTCTTATGATACAATTATGAGTGATAAATAGCTTTCAACCTCTTCTCATCTAATAGTGTCAACTGTGCCAATCAGTTTTCAACCCATTGATATTCTGGAATCTTTATTTCTAACAAAACCCTTAAAGATTGAATTTCTACCTCGACTAGTAGTACTGCTTCGCACCCAAATACTAATGAATAAGGTGTGACCCCAGTAGATGTTCTTATAGTCATTTTGTATCCCCATAATGCATACTGCAAATAATTGGTCCAATCCTTATAATTCTCCATCATCTTTTGCCATGATCCACTTAATATTTTTATTTGCAGCTTCAACTACACCATTGGCTTGAGGTCAATATGGGGATAACCGGTGTAGTTTTATTTTATTGTGGCGAAGCAATACAGTAGTTTTTAACTGAAATTGAACCTCAAGATCAGTGACAACATGATGTGGTAATCTGTATTTGCAGATTATGTTCTTTTCTGTAAATTTTTCCATCTGCTTTAATCTAACTGAAGTATATAATTCTGCCTCAACCCACTTGGAGAAGTAATTGATTACTACTATGACATACCGGTGTCCATTAAATGCAATCGGCCTTATTTCTCCCATTTTGTCAAATCCCCAAGCTGTGAAGGGCTATAGGGATGTCAGTCCCTAAAGTTTCATTGAAGACAAGTGACTAACATCTCCATAAGCCTAACAATTATAACACTTTTTCACAAACTTCACATAGTTTGACTTCATTATTAGCTAGAAATATCCTTGTCAAGTTATTTTCTTAGCCAACATTGTTTCATTCATATGGGGCTCGTAAATACCTATATGTACCGTTTTCATGATCCTTTTAGCTTCCTCTTTATGCACACATCATAAGTGCATCCCGATCGGCATCCACTTATACAACATCCCATTATAGTTGATGAATTGTCTCGACAACATCTTTAGGAACATCATTTCCTTTCTATCTATGTCCTCAGGAAATTAGCCCATTTCTAAGTATCTTTACAGTTCGTAAAACTATAGTTTTTCACTAGACTCCACTGCATCAACCTTATTTCTTCATAACATAGAGTTCTAGACCTTGCTAAGATAATAGGCTTAGATGTAGTTTATTCATCTTCCCACATTGAAGCTAAAGTAGCCAGAGCATCTGCAACTTAGTTATCTTTTTAAGATAAGTAAACAAATCTGCACTGACTGAAGGAAAGAGTAATGGTAGCCAAGAAATCCCAATATAGCCTCAACTTATCCTTTCTAACTTCCCATTCTTTTGAAACTTATTTTATCACCAACATTAAGTCACCATACATTGTAACCTCCCCTGCCCCTATGCTACGTAATGCTTCTAACTTGAAAATGTAGGCCTTGTATTCTGCCTGATTATTTTTTACCTTAAACTCGAGCTTTTTTGCCATTGAAATCATTTCACCTTCTGGAGTGATTAGGATTACCCCGATACCTACCCCTTTATTATTGACTGCTCCATTAAAATACATGCACCATCTCTGCACCTCAATTACCCCCAAATGTTCATCTGAAAACTCCAGTTCCTATTCCCGATCATCATCTATTGGATTTTATGCCAAAAATTCCGCGACTGCTCTTTCTTTGATTACTTTCTTTGCCATGTAATTAATCTCGAACTCTGTGAGTAGTACTAACCATCGAGCTAATTTCTTTGTGAGAGAAAGGGTTTACTAAAGGTACTTTAGAGGGTCATGTTTTAACACTACTTGTATCCTGTAAGACTGAAAGTAATGTTACAGTTTTTTGGTTGCCTAAATAAATGCTAAACATGTCTTCTCCACCAAATTATAGTTATCTTCATAAGGAAGGAATTTCTTACTCAGATAACACATCGAATGCTCTACACCGTCTTCATTTTCTTGTGCTAACATTGCTCCCACTACTTCTTTTTCTATGGCCAAGTACAATATTAATGGTTTCCCAAGTTTCGATGGTTGAAACATAAGTGGTTTTATTAAATAATTTTTAATGGATTTGAAGGCTTGCTGACACCTGTTATCCCATACCACTGGTTGGTTCTTCTTGAGTACCTTGAAGATCGGTTCGCATATCATAGTCAGCTTAGCTATAAATCGACTGATCTATTGTAGATGTCCTATAAACCCTCTCACCTCTTTCTCTATTTTGGGTGCATGCATCTTGCTGATGGCTTTCATTTTATCTGGATCAACTTTTATCCCCTCTGACTGACTATATGTCCCAGTAATTTACCTGAGGCTACCCTAAACACACACTTCTTTGGATTCAGCCTCAAAATTGTACTTTTTAGCTCTTTTTAGGAACTTGTCTAAAGATTCAAAATGCCCTTCCCTGGTCAGAGACTTGACTATCATATCATCCAAGTACACTTTAATCTTCTTGTGAATCATGTCATGTAGCAGTGTAATGGCCATCCTTTGCTATGTTGCTCCGACATTTTTCAGCCCAAACGGCATCACTAAGTAGCAATAGATCCTACATTCGGTCTTGAATGATGTTTTTAACTTGTCCATCATAGCCATCATGATCTAATTATAACCTAAAAATACATCCATGAAAGAGTGCATTGTGCTCGAAGCTACACTGTCAACTAAAGTATCTATATGGGGCAATGGAAAATTGTCTTTTCAACATGCTTTATTTAAATCCTAGTAGTTAACACATATTCTAACACTTCCATCCTTCTTAGATATCAAAACTATATCAATAGCGCCCATTTCGGCCTTAATCTTCTCTTCTTTTGTTTGACTGGTATGATATGAGGGTACTTAAGGATCTTATGTTCCGTAATCTCTCGATCTATCCCTGGCATATCCTCATAATCCTAAGCAAATATTTTCTATCTTTTTCTTAATATTTCTTTTATTTTTTCTCTCTCATCAAGAGTAAGGTCAGAAGCCATTCATATATTTTTTGGATTTTCAATTGTGTCTAAATTAAATATTTCAGTTTGCACAGAATTAATGTCAAATACATGTATGAAATACTCATCACAATGATAATAACTATTAGGAAAAACATCACACAAATAAGCAAAATCGAACTTTATTGCATCAACCTTAGAATAAAAGAAATCATCAGTCTCAAAAAGTCCAGCCAAAGAAACATCATAATCATCACTAAATCCACACAAAAAAGTATATACTTGTTTCCATCTGAAATAGGAAATGGCACCATGAAATCTATATCCCACACATCAAATATCTCTACCTCAAGAATTCCCGATTGGAGCATTTCATCCTTCTTGGAAATGTTGCTACTCTTTTGACATGCATCACAACTGAGTACAAACTTTCTAGCATCATGAAAGAGTGTAGGCCAAAAGAATCCTGCTTCAAGAACCTTTTCAACAATTTTTTATGGACCAAAATGACTACCATTGATTATCCCATGTCAATGTTGCAAAATTGAACCAGTTTCTTCTTCTCCTATACATCTTCTTATCATTCTATCACTGCATAGCTTCCAGAGGTATGGTTCATCCCATAAATAGTACTTGGAATCATAAATGAGCTTCTTCCTCTGTTGACTATTAAATTCTTCTGGGAGCTTCCCACTCGAGATGAAATTTGCTATGTCTGCGAACCATGGAGTGTTTAGACTTTGGATTGCTAATAACATCTCATCTGGAAATAGCTCCTGGATTGGTTCTTCCTCCTTATCTCCATCTTGTTCCAACTCTAATCTTGAGAGATGATCAGCTACTACATTCTCTGATCCTTTCTTGTCTTTAATTTCAATGTTAAACTCTTGTAAAAGCAACACTCATCGTATGAGCCTTGGCTTTGAGTCCTTCTTGTTCAAGAGGTACTTCAATGCTGTATGATCTGTATACACAACAACTTTAGAACCAAGTAAGTAAGATCAAAATTTATCAAAATCAAAAGTTACTGCTAGCATCTCCTTCTTGGTTATGGTATAGTTGAGTTGTGCATATTCAAGGTTCAGCTTGTATAGTAGATGACATGAAGTTTATTCTCCTTCCTTTGGCCAAGTACAGCTCCTATTGCATGATCACTTGCATCACATATTAGTTTGAATGGGAGGTTCTAATCAGGTGATACAACTATAGGGGCTGATATCAATGTTTCTTTCAACCTATTAAAAGCCAATTTACACTCATTAGTAAAGTCAAAAGGAAAATCTTTCTCAAGTAATTTACAAAGAGGTTTAGAGATTTTTGAAAAATCCTGGATAAACCATCGATAGAATCCTACATGGCCTAAGAAACATCGAATTCCTTTGACATTCGTTGGGTATTGAAGTTTTTCAATGGTCTCCACTTTTGCTTTGTCCACTTCAATACCTTGTGCTGAAATTTTATGCCCCAGGACGATTCCTTCCTCTACCATAAAATGACACTTCTCCCAATTCAGTACTAAGTTTGTCTCTTCACACCTTATAAGAACTTGCTCCAAGTTTTCCAAGCATCCTTCAAATGAGCTCCCATAGACTGAGAATTCATCCATGAACACGTCCATAATTTCTTCTACCAAGTCTGAGAATATGGCCATCATGCATCTTTGAAAGGTTGTTGGAGCATTACATAATCCGAACGGCATTCTTCTATAAGCAAATGTGCCATAGGGATATGTGAATGTTGTTTTCTCTTGATCTTCTGGAGTGATTGCTATCTGATTGTAGCCCAAATAACCATCTAAGAAATAGTAGAAGGCATGTCCTGCTATTCTCTCTAACATCTGGTCAATGAATGGTAGTGGAAAGTGATCCTTTTTAGTAGCTGAATTCAGCTTCCTATAGTCGATGCACACTCTCCATCCAGTCACTACTCTTGTAGAGATCTGCTTACTTTCTTCATTTTCCACCACAGCCATTCCTCCTTTCTTTAGGACACACTGGATAGGACTTACCCATGAACTGTCTGAGATTGGGTAAATAATTCCAGCATCTAATAGCTTAACCACCTCTTTCTTTACCACTTCTTGCATGTTTGGATTGAGCCTCCTTTGCCTTTCAATGGTTGGTTTGAATCCATCTTCCATTAGAATTTTGTGCATGCAATAAGATGGACTGATCCCCCTTATATCCAAAATTTGCCAACCAATTGCTTTTATTCTCCTCTTGAGCATCCTCACAAGCAATTTCTCTTGGTCTTGGGTGAGTTTAGAGAATATGATCACAGGTAAAGTTTGGTTCTTTCTAAGAAAAGTATACCTCAAATATTGAGGTAAGGGTTTTAATTCTACATTTGGTGATTTTATGGTTGATGGTGGTGTAGGTTCAGTGTTTGGTAGTTGGATTTGGGAAAAAGAAGTTTGGTGTTTAAGGTAATCTTCATCTTGGGAGGTTCATACCTGCATATACTTCTCAATATACTCCAATTCATCACAATTTGTCAACCTCCTTCGTTGGACTTCAATCACACATTCATTCACAACATCAACTCTAAAGCATAAATCACTTTCAGAAGAATGTTTCATACCTTGATAGATGTTAAACTTATAACTTTCCTCACCTACTCTTAGAGTTAAAGTTCCATCATATACGTCAATGATTGCCTTGGCAATGTAAAGGAAAGGCATACTAAGAATTAAGGGGACGTCTTCATCTTCCTCAAAGTCAAGAACAACAAAGTCCACTGAAAAAATGAACTTTCTAGCCCTTACTAGCACATCTTCAACTATTCCTTCTGGTTCCTTTACTGTCCTATCTGCCAATTGTAGATGAATGTTTGTTGGTCTTGCTTCTCCAAGTCCTAATTTCCTATAAATAGACAAAGGCATAAGATTAATAGAAGCACCTGAATCACACAAAGATTTTAAAATGACAAATTCCCAATAGAACATGGAATAGTAAGACTCCCTGGTTACTTTCTTTTTAAAGGAAGTTTGTTTAAGATGATTGCACTGTATTCTTTTGTAAGTGTGACTGTCTCGAACTCCTGCAACTTCTTCTTATTGGAAATCAGCTCCTTTGGGAACTTTGCATACTTCGGCATCTGAGCTAGACATTCCACCAAAGGCATGTTGATGTGGAGTGTCTTGAATCTTTCTAAAAACTTTATAAACTGCTGGTCATGCTCTTTTTTCTTCAATCTTTATGGATATAGTACTGGAGGTTTATAAGGTTGAATTGATGGTGCTTTCAAGTTAGCTTTGTTTTCCTCCTTCACTTCTGACTCTTTTAGTGTCTCAGCCCTCTCATCATCATATTCTCCTTCATTCTTCTTTTCTTCATACTCCATTGTTGCTTTAGGGGTTTGGATCTCTGTACCACTTCTCAAGGTGATAGCCTTTACTTGCTCTTTTGGATTCTTCTCCGTATGGTTTAGTAATGCACCTTGATTCCTTATTGCTCAGAAATTTGCTAGCTGCCCCAATTGCACTTCAAGATTATGGATAGAAGAAGAGTGATTTTGAATCATTTGCTCCATTATCTTTTGAGCTTCATCTTGCTGGCTCATCTTAAATGACATCACATCCATGAATTTCTCCATCTTGCTCTCCATTGAACTTTCAGATGATGAACCTTTGTCTTAGTTAAACTGAGGTTGAGATTATTGCATATTATGTCCTCCAAATCCTGGTGGTTCTTATAGTCTCCACCGGTTGTTTCCTTGATTGCTCCATGAGAGATTTGGATGGTTCCTCCAACTAGGATTATATGTATTACCATAGACTTGGTTTTGAGGTCCTTTAAAGTTGTCCACGTAGTTGACTCCCTCTGTAGTCATCCCTTGCATCATTTGACATTCTATGATAGGATGACCTCCTTGACATAGCTCACATGAGGAAGACAATGTAGATATTGCATTCATATTTACCTTATCCATCCTTTTTGTCAGAGCATTAAGCTTTGCATTCAACATGGTTAAACTGTCCACTTCTATTGCTCCAGCCTTCTTTGTAATGGTCCTCTCATTAGACTATAAACTTTATGTATTGGCCATTTCTTCAAAGAGATCCAAGGCATCTTTTGGTGTCTTTGACATGATAGTACCTCCAGCTGTTGCATCAATGTTAATTCTAACTACATGATTGACTTATTTGTAGAATGATTGCACCAAATCCCATGTAGGAATCAATTGAGGTGGACACTGCTTCTAAATGTCTTTAAATCTTTTCCAGCACTCGTAGAATGTTTCGTCATCTCTTTGAAAGAAAGAATTAATCTTATTTCTGATCCTCATCACTTTTGCAAGTGGCAAGTATTTGTTGAAAAAAGCGGTGTAAAGCTCTTGCCAAGTGTTAAATAGAGTTTGGTAGAAAACTTGTAAATAATGTTTTTGCTCTATCCATTAATGAAAATGGAAAGAGAATCAACCGGATTACATCAGGCTGTACTCCATTCATCTTAAAGGTAGAATAGTACTCCAAGAATCTAGACATATTACCAAATGGATCTTCATGTGGTAGCCTATTGAATGGTGAGTTCTGGATCATCTGGATCATAGCTGGCTTGATCTCAAAGTTATTTGCTGCTATCGCTGGCCTCACAATTGGTGTCTGATCACCCTGCACATTAGGACTCATAAAATCTCGCATGGTTCTCTATCCATTCTGAGGATTTTGAAGAACTTGTTGCCTCGGCGGGTTATTCTCTAAGTCTCTTGCATCCATTTTGCTTGGTGAATGTTTTGATATGACTGTTTGTTTTTTTTTTCTCATGAACTGTCTTTTCTAACTCCAAATCAAGTGGTATCAATTCAAGTTCTTATTTGCTTGCACTCCTTGTATTGTGCATCAACCAACACAAATTCCTGCAATATCACAATTAAAATAAAAATTAAAAATAATATCTAAATCAAGCAATATAATTTTCTTACAATATCAATCCTTGCCAAAATCCCCAGCAATGGCGCCAAAAACTTGATGTGTACTAATCCGCAAGCATACAGAATCGTATCAAGTAGTAAATAAAGATATCATCCCATAGAGATTTGAGGTTGAATACTGCAGTACTCACAATATTTGATTATTTAGACAACGAAATAGAGTTTGGATTTCAAAGAAACTAAATTAAGAAGGGTAAAAATATAAATTTAATGCAAATTTTAAAAGCTAGGGTTCTTATTCTCAATTAGACCATTTCAAAGGATTGATTAACAACTAGGTCTACACTAGTTTTAATTCATTTTGAAGGGATCTTAAAAACTATAGATTTTTCCTCTCAGATAAACCTATAATTAATTAAAGATTAATTAACACTAAGTTAACCGGCTCTCACCAATCTAATGCCTTTTAATTTCAATTTTAAACATAACCTTTAATCAATATTGATTCACTTAATTATCTCTCAACTAACTAAAGCAACCAATAGGTCATTGTCATTTCCTATAGAACCTATCTCTCGATTAAGCCTATAGTGTCAATTCAATTCTAGGTTGATCAGTCCTAAAATGACATTAAGCTCAACAACAACTAATGAATTAAATCTAGCAACCTAACATAATCACAATAAGCACATGGTCAATTCAAAATAAGAACCCTAAAAAGGATCTAGCTACTCATGTTAAAGAGAAAAAGAAAACAAATTAGAAATGAAAACAAATCTGAACATTATAATAAATAAAGAGTGATACAAGAAAAACCTCTTTCAAATGATGTCAGGAATCCTTGCTCTTTAAACTTCAAGCCAAGTATCACCTCTACTAAGTACTAAATTAATGAAAATATATTCTGAAATAAGAATAAAAACTAAGAACAACTTAAAAGAAAAATAGGAACAACCCAAAAACAAGAACTAGAGTAGAATCCAAAAACAAGAACAACCTTTAAATGAACATAAAATGGTCCTATTTATATACCTAAAGGCCTAGTGAGAAAGGTAATCTAACCCCTTTCAAACTCTATCCAATCAAAAACTAAGAGATAAGTCCCTTTCTATCTAATCTTCAGCTGAAAATTATCATCTCGTGGGCTGCCACATAAGTCAGGCATGGGTGCGAAAGAAAATGGCATGGCTGTGTAAGAGACAACTTGTTGCTAAGCTTTGTGCCTTACATGACCGTGCTCAATTTTAGCACAGCCATGCCATCCTGTAACATGGCAAAAATAAGTCTCAGGCACAACCATACAACAAACAAGCACGGCCATGCTCATCCCCAACGTAGATAAGTCTTTATCTTGAGTCCATAACCTATCCAAACTTCAAGGATTTATCCAATCTTCATCCTAATGCATCCTACAAAATAAAATATAAAAGAAATTATCTAAAAACAACTAAATCCTACTAATTAAAAAAAATAATAAAACTTACTAAATTAACTAAAAACTAACTAATAATGCAACTATTAAGCCTAAGATGCAATAAAATAGAGTGCTTAGAACAAGTGTTTTTCACAGTCATCAAATTGCCAAAAGAATTATTCTACCATTAAAAAGGAAATTCTTTCAATTGTTTTATGCATTGCCAAATTTCAAAGTGATCTTTTGAACTAAAAATTTCTTTTAAAAATTGATTGTAAATCTGCAAAAGAAGTTTTACAAAAAGATGTTCAAAATATTTCTTCCAAACAAATATTTGCTCGATGGTAAGCCATCCTTTCTATTTCTATATTTGATTTTGAAATTGAATATATTAAAGGAGATACAAACTCAGTTTCTGATTTTCTGACTTAGAAATTTCTTCAAAACAATTCTTAATACCCAGAAAAAAAAAGACGATAAGAGCAAAGGCCCAAAAGACCCAAACACTGGTGAGGAGAAAATCCAAGCCCAAACACCAAACCAAACACTAGCCTAAAAAGCCCAAACACTAGCCTAAAAAGCCCAAACACTGGCCCTTTTTTTTGCCCAAAAACTCTTCAAACCTTCTTCAGCTCAATCAGTCAAATCCTGGATGGATATATTTCAAGAAGAAAAAGATGAGGAGGCCCAGAAGTAGGCCCAAATCCAAATATGGGTTGAACAGCTCACCCAGTCTCTAAAGCTTATTCAGGCCCTCCAAGCAATGTCACAGGCCTCTCAGCCTTCGGCTCAAATAAGTTCCTCTTCTCAATCTTCTAGAAAGGGAAAAGGAAAAGAAATTATTTCCAAAAAATTAGAGATGGAGATTTCTGTAAAAAACCCATCTCAAATGATTTGCAAACCAGCTTCTTCACAAATTATTTTAAAAGAAAAATAAGTTTTGAAGCCAAACTCAATCTATTTAGAAAAAATTAATTTTTAAAATATTCTGACTATGGAGGAAGGATTTTACGATGTAAAACCCTCCAAGGCGACTTCCAAACTTTTTCCAAAAGCATGGTTTTATAAACCTTGGAATATTTTAAAACCTCAAAGTTTTTATCAAGCCATTTTGGAAACCACTAGCTTTGCCAAATTTAAACAATTTAAGAAGAACGAAAAATGTTTACATCCTTCTTACTCAACTTGTACAATTTTAAAAATCATTCACTTTACAGAATGGGGTTATAAATTGCATAAACTCAAACCTTTTCCTCCAGACTTGCATACCTGCATAGCCCATTGTCAGTTTTTTAACTACTAGGACTATCAACAGGCCTAGTTCAATGCTTTTTTTACTCAAAATGATGGATTTAGTCATTCCTGAAAATAGGGTAGAAAAAAATGAAGAAGATGATGAAATGAAGATTTAAAAGTTTTAAAAGTTTGAATAATTACTGCTTCGTTAAACCAACCAGACTAGGGGGCACGAGGCGGGTATCAACAGTAACAAAATAAAATAGTTTGTGCAGTATAAATGCAAAATGCAAATGAATGCAACCTGAAAAGCAAACTACAAAAGTAAGGCGCAGAGGAATGCTCTAGACAGGTAACCTTACTCAAACAAAATAAAAAATTTGTATGGCCCAGAGGATGCTCAGATAGGTAACCATACATAATCACAAAGAAAAAGGGGTAGAAAGATTGAGCATAGCAAAAAATAGCAGTACAGGTTTTCTGATATGCAAGATCCTACGAGAGGCAAGCACAGAGCATACTTAAAATAAAAGATAAATTAAACAAAGTTTGAAATAGAATTCAATGCCTTTTATATATGAAAATATAAAATACAAATTCTGGTATAAAGTTTGGATACAAGTGTTTGAAGGAAAGCAGAAAGGTTTCTCTTAATCACTTATTAAAAGTTTGGAAGAACAAATCTTTCTTTATTCTGAGAATATTGTTCTAAAAATTCTAACTCTTTTATGCCTGCAAGAGGGTCTTCTTATAGGCGAGTTGGGAGCTGAATCCATAATTAGAAGTCTTATTCCTTTACATGGGAGAGCAGAAGACTTTTGAACCCACAATTGATGGTAGCAGACAGGTTGGTGAGTAGCTACACATGGAGTGGGGTCTTCTTTCATAAGGGTGAGCTGAAGATGCCTTTACATGGGTGAGCTGGAGTTTGGCAGATAAAATTATTTTAAGTTTGCTGACTTTTTGACTTTTTTTTACATTTACAAGAAGTAAATACAAAAGTAAATGCAAAATACAAAATAAAAAATATTACAAAATACTCTATACCAAGTAGAAGGTTTAAAATTTAAAATTGGTGGGAGAATGCCATAGCAGTCATCTCCATTGTCATCTCCTAAATCAATGATTGGTTTAGAAGAGCTTGAACTTAAAGAGTCTAGCTTGGCTGATCCCTATTTGGATAAAGAAGTTATGTTCTCCAAAAGCTGTTGAATCATCTAAAAGAATTCTTCTTCGAATTATGCACCAGCTAGTTTAGGCATAACAAAAGACTATTGTGCCAGGAAAACTGTAGTCTCCTTAGGGTATAGAAGTAGATTCTACTTGACTAGCCAATTATTGACCTTTTGCAGAGTGGTCTTCTCTTTATAATCGAATGAGTCCCACTATTTGACTTTGAATCTCCTGGTTAGAACCGTACGTCCATCCTACGTTGTGTTGTAATAAAAGTACCATACACATACCTAGGGTAGAAAGAACTTGGAATAGAAAATAAGAAAAGGATTAAATCTTTTTTCATTTTCTGAAGGTTTGTAATGTTGTTTGTAAAGGTCGAAACAAGGTTTGACTTCTGGAATCAGTGTTTCAGTAATATTTCTAAAGAAAGTCCACCATTGAATGAACCAGAGGGGGAGTTTGGATGTTTGAAATTCTCTATTAAAATAGAATAGCCAGGAATAACTAAATTCATTATTTTGAGTAAAAAAAGC
The DNA here is from genome assembly GCA_949673435.1 of Macaranga tanarius. Lineage (NCBI taxonomy): Eukaryota > Viridiplantae > Streptophyta > Magnoliopsida > Malpighiales > Euphorbiaceae > Macaranga > Macaranga tanarius. Next base: position 17,228 of record CATIWO010104039.1, on the reverse strand, counting down.
ATTGAACCAGGCCTATGGATAGTCCCAGTAGTTAAAAAATTGACAATGGGCTATGCGGGTGTGCAAGTCTAGAGGAAAAGGTTTGATTTTATGCAATTTAGAACCCCATTCTAATAGGTGAATAATTTTCTGAATTGTACAAGTTTAGTAAAAAAGATGTAAATATTTTTCATTCTTCTTAAAATGTTTAAATTTGGCAGAGCTAGTGATTTCCAAAACGGCTTGATAAAAACTTTGAGGTTTTGAAATATCCCAAGGTTTATAAAACCATCCTTTTGAAAAAAGTTTGGAAGCTGTCTTGGAGGGTTTTGCATCATAAAATCCTTCCTCCATAGTCATAATATTTTGAAAATTAATTTTTTCTAAATAAACTGAGTTTGGCTTCAAAACTTGTTTTTCTTTTAAAATAATTTGTGAAGAAGCTGGTTTGAAAATTATTGGAGATGGGTTTTTTATAGAAATCTCCATCTCTGATTTTTTGGAAACAATTTCTTTTCCTTTTTCCTTTCCAGAAGATTGAGAAGATGAACTTATTTGAGCCAAAGGCTGAGAGGCCTGCGACATTGCTTAGAGGGCTTGAACAAGCTCTAGAGATTGGGTGAGTTGTTCAACCTATGTTTGGATTTGGGCCTACTTCTAGGCCTTCTCATCTTTTTCTTCTTGAAATATACCCATCCAGGATTTGACTGGTTGAGCTGAAGAGGGTTTGAAGAGTTTTTGGGCCAAAGAAAGGGCTAATGTTTAGGCTTTTTAAGCTAGTGTTTGGTTTGGTATTTGGGCTTGGATTTTCTCCTCACTAGTCTTTGGGTCTTTTAAGCCTTTGCTCTTATCATCTTTTTTCTTTCTGGGCATTAAGAATTATTTTGAAGAAATTCCCAAGTCAAAAAATCAGGAATTGAGTTTGTATCTCCTTTAATATATTCAATTTCAAAATTAAATATAGAAAGGATGATTTTCCATCGAGCAAATATGTGTTTAGAAGCAATATTTTGAACATTTTTTGAAAAACTTCTTTTGCAGATTTACAATCAATTCTTAAAAGAAATTTTTGGTTCAAAAGATCACTTTGAAATTTGGTAATGTATAAAGCAATTGAAAGAATTTCCTTTTTAATGGTAGAATAGTTCTTTTGGCAATCATTCTAGTGTGCAGATGTAAACTGGACTATGCATTCCCTATTATTTTGAACTTGTTTTAAAATTCCCCCATATCCCAAATCTGATGCATTAATTTCCATAATTTTAAAAGCCAATGGATCAGCTATATGTAGACATGGAATTTCTAAAACTTATTTTTTGATTTATTAAACAATGTCTGTATGATGATTGGACCATGCTACTGGATTCTTTTTCAATCTATCATGCAGAGGTTTTGCAAGACGATTAATGTTTGGACAGAAATCTAAAACATAATTCAGACTTCCTAAAAATCTTTGTAATTGAGTTTTATCTAAAATCTTGTCTGAAAATTTAGATGCAAATGCAAGAGATCTTTCAATTGGAGTTATGGTTCCATAGAAAATATAATGACCTAAAAAGTAAACTTTTGTTTGGAAAAGTGAAATCTTTGATTTTAAAACTACTAAACCATTTTTCTTTGTAACATTAAAAAAGGTTTGCAGATGTTTGAAGTGCTGTTCAATTGAGTTTGAAAAAATCAAAACATCATCAATGTAGACAACACAGAAATTGGAATGTGGATTGAAAATGTCATTCATGATTCTTTAAAATTATGAAGGAGCATTTTCAAACCAAAAGGCATAACATTCCACTCATATTGTCCAAAAGGGACTGTAAAAGCAGTTTTATACCTATCTTTTGGATGAATTTGAATTTGCCAAAAACCTGATTTCATATCAAACTTAGAAAGAATAAAGCAAAATGAAGTTTTTGAAGCAAATCCTTTTTGTTTGGAATTGGATAACGAATCCATTTCAAAGATGTGTTTAAAGGTTTATAATTAATCACAATTCTAGAAGTACTTCTTTCTATCTCACTGTTCTTGTTAACATAGAAAGTAGCACAAGACCAAGGTGATCGAGATTCGGAAATCAGACCCTTAGATTCTAGATCCTGAATTTCATCCCTACAATGTTTTTCTAAGGAATCATTCATTTGAATTGGTCTAGCTTTTGTTGGAATCTGAGGCTCATCAAAATCATTTTCATAGGGCAGATCAATTATGTGTTGTTTTCTATCCCAAAAAGCATTTGAAAGATCAGAACAAACTTCGATTTCAATTTATTTTTGAAAATCAGAAATTTTTTATTTTACAAAATCATTTTGAAGTTGATTTTGAATTCTTTAAAACTTGACATCTTGCTGTAAATGCATTAGATGTGTATGTTTAACTCTAATTAAAGCATTGATTTTGAAATCGTAAATAGAATGAGCTTAAATTAAATTCAAAATTCTCTTTTTAGGCTTTTCAACAAAAGAAAAACCAATTTTGAATTTCTTACTTTAAAATAAATATCTTATTCATTGACCTTATAGGGAGTAATTAAACTGATAAAAGGAGTCCTTAATATGACCATTGAACGTAAATCTTTTGTAAGAATAAAAATATTTTTAAGTGCCACTTGTCCTGTAACTACTGAGGCTTCTACTTTGCCACCAATGGTCAATTCAGAATTGCTTGCAGCTGCAAGTTTTTCTTTTATTTTCTGATGAAATCATTTTGGGACTAAATCATATCTGATAGAACTTAAATCAGCACCTGTATCAAATAATGCAATTGTGTCCAATTCAAAATCATTTGAGAAAATAATTTTTGTTTGAATCAAATATTTTCGAGAAGTGATTTCTTTTAAAACATTGATGTAATTCTCTAGAATTTCTGGAACCTCTTTCAGGCATCCCAGGTTTTATGGTTTAGAAGGACTGTCAGGGTCTTCTGAATCAGAACTTAAATTATCAAATTTTTGTTTGGAGACAAGAGATTGAATAATTTTAGAGTCTTGTTGTTATTTGGCTTTAAGTTCTTTTAGTTCAAACTTAATGTTTTTGACTTCTTTTTGGAGATCCTGAAGTGTACCAATAGGAGCTTTGTTTTTCTTTCCCTTTTCAAGAATAGTTGTCAGGTTGTAACTGTTCTTGGAGGTAGAAGGCTAAATATAAAAGGCAGACGGAGTTTCAACAGATTTTTCTTCTAAAGATTTAAGAAGTTTATCAAGAAATTCCTTTTGAAGTTTGGAATCACTATTATGCTTGATTGTTTCAATGAGTGCTTCTTGATCTTTGGTAAGCATATTAATATATTTTATAGGTTTGTCTGATTCATCAAAAGAGTCTAAATCAGAGAATGATGAAGTAGTAATTTCATTAATTTGGAGAGGATTTTCATCCTTAGAAGAAATGTTTGAAGAGCTGGACTCAGAGGATTCAATCAGAAGAGCAGAAATTTTTTGAAAAACTTTATCCTCTAATCCTAACTTATGAAGTCGAGTGTTAAAATGACAGAATTTGGATGTGTGTCCTTTTCTACCACATTTGTAACAGGTAATATTTTTAAGATTTTTCTTATAGGATTTCTTGTTATGTTTGTAATATTTCTTATAAGGCTTGGAAGATTTCTTTTTTGAATAAGATTTTTTATAATAGTCTTCTTTGTCAAGTTTATAAGACTTATAAGATTTCTTGTGTTTATGAAATTTTGATTTTCTGTAAGGTTTTGAACATTGACCATTATAGGATTTGGATTTTGTTTCAATGGGATTATTGCAATCAAATTATTTACAGAAAGATCCAACTTCCGGTTTAGTTTTCCTAAGTTCCCATTTCAAATATTTTTGTAGGTTTAGATCCTGACATATCTTAAGCCCTTTATTCTGGGTCAGGATAATCAGTTCACCGTATATAAATCGATTATAAGGTATTTGATTACTATGAGAAGCTCTTATGGTATTTCTAACCTTTTCACCCAATAGTTCGGGTAAACTTGCAAGAAATTTTTCTTTCCAGCATGGCTGATTAGAGTCTTCACGAAGCATGACTCTAGTCAAAAATATATTTTTATATGTTTAAAAATCACTAAGTTTCCTGCAACAAAGGTTGCTAAGAAGCTCAGAATTTTTGTCTTTGAGATGGCTTGGATCTCCTATGAAATGTAGAGAAATTATTAAGATCAAGGTAGACACATCATCCTGGACTGGGTTACCGAGATCATAAAGAATAGGAGTGCCATCTTCAAAAGTTTGAATCATAGATAGGATCTATAATTGTTGTTCTTAGGTCAAGTGGTAATCCCACCAACCTTTGAGTTGACCAGAGAAACCAGCAATAAGGAGTTCAGCAATGGCTTTATCCATACTACCAGTTTGAGTTTTGTAGGCATTTGATGTCATTGTCATTTGTTGAAGGAGACCTAACACTTGGTATTCACTTATACCATCTAGGTTCCATTCATAAACAGAAGAAGCATTAAATATGAACTGTGGGTAGACATCAGGCTGATTGACTATGTCAGGTGCCATCACCACATTCCTTGGAATGATTGACTAATCTAACCTATTAAGACTAGGTTGACTTAGCTGATCATTCTATTTTTGAAAATCATTTTGACTCTTCTCTTCTTCAGAAGAGTTATCAGTGTGATCAATAGCATTGATAATCTTTGAAGGAGGAGTCTCGGGTATAACCTGAGATGTTTTTAAGCTATAAACTTGTTCAATTCTACTCAGTTGATCTTTGATTACTTTAGCAAACTCAAGTTTACTTGTTTGAATTTGTTACTGACTCTGTTTAGAAACTTGGAATGGTTTAAAAATAGGATTTTTAAGTTTCTATTTTAGAAGTTTGATAGACTCAGAAGACTTAACAGCAGAATGATGAAAAAAAGTTGGATGTTGAATTTGACTTTCAATTCTGGTTAACTGTTTTCCGATTGTTTGAAGATGAACGTTTGAAAAATTATTTTGCAGGACAATGTGTTTCAAATTCCTTGAATCATCATCCTTAGGAACTTTAAAATGAGCTGCTTGAATTTCCAAATCACCATAAGAAAATGAAATGTTCCTCAATGGTGGGTTTTCAGACTAGACTGTCTAACCATCTACCTTCCATTCAGGATTCTTCTTTCTCATTGTGACTGGATTAACAGTCTTTTTATTTTTAGATTTTTTGAAAGTATATGCAATGTTATTTTGATGTGCATAAATTTCAAACCAATCAAAAAACTGAATTTGGACTCTGTATTCTATATAGAAATCGTAATATTTTTCTTGAATCTCATCTTTGATTTTCAAAAAGTTTTGAAAGAACCAAATCTTCTTTGACTCATTCTTTTTTAAATAAAAATCTTTTTGTAAAAGAGTTTTATCAATTTGAAATTCTTTTTCAAAACACTAATTTCTGCAGCAATATTTTGGGTTATTGTAAAGGGTGTTGGTGAAGAAGGGGCTGAAGGTGTTTCATCTTCTTTAGTATTTGGATTTTGGCTATCATAGATAGGTCTTGGTATGGATGTCTGATAGTTAACATTTTGAAGTGAGGAGCTAGGTATTTCAAAAGTTGAGAACCTTGGCTAAACATATATTTATATTTGTGGTCTATTTATATAAGAAGCGTGAGCATAAATGATTGAAGGAAGCTGTGAGGCTCTTCCCAAGTCAATGGTTGAAGAGGTAGAAACTTCATCAAAAAATCGAGAACTAGTTGATCTTCTTTCAAAATACAGTTTCACTCTTCCATCCGAGAATTGGGTTATATTTCTCAGGTTACTATTTGGCTCAAGTCTTTTTGATGACTGAGGTTAGGTGGCTCCTTCTAAGATCCATTATTCAAGTAAGGTTACATCTTTCCATTTAATGATTCTACGCATAATAGTATTAGATTTGGATAAATCTATTTGGAGAAGGATGGTTTCGCCTTTTGGAGAGTGTTTGAGGTGTTTGGTTGCAAAAGCAGAAACCATTGCTTTGTAATGAACTTTAAAAATTAATGCAATTGGAATAGACTCAAAAAGCATTTTGTAATTGTGAGTTTTGATTTGTAAAACAATGCTCTTTAAAATATTTTTGTCATTTAAAGAGACTGTTATGTTTGGATAGCAGTAAAAGCTGACTGGTCCTTTGTTAAGACTGGATTCCACAGTACCTAATAAAATATTAGAAAATTTTATGAACCTAGCATCCCTCAGGACTGCTAAGATCGAAGTATCTAGACATTCCCTGGTAAGAGGTTTTATTTCTACCTGAACAAGGCCTATATGAATGTATTTATAAGAATGATCCCTATGTTTTTGTAAAGATTTTGAAGAAAGAAGTTGGATTTCTTCAAAAGGTTTGGAAATTTGAATGTCCCTTTCTTCTGTTTTAATTGTAAAATCATTTTTCAGAAAAGAGAGTTTGGAAGATTCATAAATATATTTTTTCTGAATCCTTGGAATTTTTCAGTCATCAATATGTTTGGAAAAATCTTCAATAATCAGTTCATCAGAACTGACTACCCGTTTGGACTCTATCGAGTCAGAAGTAGAAGAGTTTGAAAAAGATTAATTTCTACTAGATAATATTTTCTAAATTAATTTTAAAAATTAGAACATTAAAACTTTTGTTTGAACAGGAAAATGGCCTCCAAATTTACTGCCCTACAGCTTACACATGCAAAACGGGACTTATACTGCACCAATACCTCTCACTGTTCAAATTAATGTTTTACTGTTTATCACCCCCAAAAATGAATTTTGAATAGTTTTATGCAAAAAGCAAGCCTTAACTTGGCTCTGATATATATATATTAGAAAAAAAATATATTTTTAATAACACAAATATTGAACCTAATTCTAAAATAATGTGAGTAGTAAAATAAGAAGAAATAAAATAAAAAACTAAAAATGAAAGAAATGAAATGTAGAAGATAAAGCAAATAAACTATACTAAATAAGAAATGACTAAATAAGTGAATGCTAAATTGAGGTCTATAGCCTGACCATTACGTCTTTGAAGATTAAGGTGGAGAAATGAGTGGAATAGAGATCCCTTTCTCTAATTGATCACCAACAATGTAAGGCTTTAAACAATGACCATTGACTTTAAAAGTTTCACCTTTGTCATTTGTAATCTTGATAGCACCATAAGGAAAAACTTTAACAATTCGAAATGGACCTGACCCCCTTGATTTCAACTTTTTAGGGAAAGAGTTTGAGTCTTGAATTGTACAAAAGAATAAGCTACCCTTCATGAAACTCCTTCTTTTGAATGTGCTTGTCATGCCATTACTTGGTTTTATCTTTATAGATCTTGGCATATTTATAGGCATTCATCTGCAATTCCTCCAATTCATTAAGTTAAAGGAGCCTCTTTTGATCGGCTTTCATTAAATCAAAATTCAACACTCTTGTTGCCCAATAAGCTTTATGTTCAAGCTTAACAGGCAAGTGACAAGACTTCCCAAGATCAATTGATATAGAGTAAGACCAATGGAAGTTTTGAAAGCTATCCTATATGCCCATAATGCATCATCAATCTTTAATGCCTAATCCTTTCTTGAAGCAGAAACCATCTTTTCCAAAATCCATTTGATTTCTCTATTACTAACTTCAACTTGGCCACTAGCTTGAGGGTGGTATGGAGTAGCTACCTTGTAAGTAACACCATACTTCTTCAAAAGTGACTCAATAATGTGGTTGCAAAAATGAAAACTACAATCACTAATCAATGCTCTTGGAGTACCAAACCTAGAGAATATATTCTTCTTAAGCATCTTCTTGACAACCTTAGCATCATTTGTAATAGATGGAATAGCTTCTATCCATTTAGAGACATAATCAACCATGACAAGGATGTACTTATTACCTAAAGAACTTGGAAATGGTCCCATAAAATCGATACCCCAAACATCAAAAAGTTTTATCTCTAAAATGTCACTCAAAGGCATCTCATGCTTCTTGCAAATATTACCCATTCTTTGACATCTATCACAAGCGAGCACAAAATCTCAGGCATCTTTAAACAATGTAGGCCACCAAAATCCCAATAAGAGTACCTTAGATGTTGTCCTAAATGCACCAAAATGCCCACTAACCTCCATAGAATGGTAATGCCTTAGAACATCCAGAACTTCATCTTATGGAACACATCTTCTTATTAAGCCATCTCCACACCTCTTGTATAATAATGGTTCTTCCCAATAGTAGAATTTGACATCATGTAAGAATCTCTTTTTCTGTTTAAAATCCATCCCATAAGGCAAAACTCCACTTACTAGGTAGTTAGCAATATCCGCATACCATAGAAATTCCTTTTTAGAAATTTATAGAAGTTGTTCACTCGAGAATATGTCATTGATAAGTACACCATCATCTTGCTTCTTTAATTCTTATTAATCTAGCCTTGACAAATGATTCACCATAAGATTTTCACTACCTTTCTTATCTCTAACCTCCCAATTAAACTCTTGAAGCATCAAAATCCACTGAAGCAACCTTGGCTTGGCATCTTTCTTGCTAAAACGATATTTGAGAGCAACATGATCTGAGTAGACAATCACCTTTTGACCAACAAGATATGCTTTAAATTTATCAAAAGCATAAACAACGACAAAAAGCTCTTTTTTTGGTAGTAGTGTAATTGATTTTAGCACCATCAAAAAGCTTGCTAGAATAGTAGACCACATAAGGCTTTCCTTCTTTTCTTTGGCCTAAAACAACCCCCACAGCATAATTACTAGCATCACACATAATCTCAAATGGTAATTCCCAATTAGGTGGCTGCAAAATAGGAGCTGAAACAAGAGCTTTCTTAAGCTTTTCAAAAAAATCCAAGCATGCTTCATCACACTCAAAAATTGCTTCCTTTGCTAACAAGTTGCATAATGGTTTGGCAATTTTAGAGAAGTCTTAAATGACTATTCTATAAAATCCTACATTTCTAAGAAAACTTCTCACATCTTTGACATACTTTGGAGGTGGCAAATTAGCTATGAATTCAATTTTTGCCTTGTCAACTTCAATACCCTGCTTTGTCACCATATGGCCTAGAACAATGCCTTATTGCACCATGAATTGACATTTCTCCCAATTTAACACTACTTTATACTCTTTACACCTATCAAGAACTTTAGAAAGATTTTCTAGACAATTTGAAAAGTTAGCACCATAAACACCAAAATTATCCATGAAAACCTCTACACAATCATCAATTAGATTACTAAAAATGGAGAACATGCATCTTTAAAATGTAGCGGAAGCATTGCATAGCCCAAACGGCATACGTCTAAATGCAAAGGTATCATAGGGACAAGTAAAAGTGGTCTTAGGTTGGTCATCGGGATAAATAGGTATTTGGTAAAAACCACTAAGCCCATCTAAGTAGCAAAAATAAAAAAACTTAGCCAATCGTTCCAAAACTTGGTTAATGAATGGTAACGGAAAATGGTCTTTCCTAGTTGCCTTATTAAGTTTTCTATAATCAATGCACATACGCCATCTAGTGATAGTTCTAGTGGGCACTAAATTATTAGACTTATTTTTCACAACCGTCAAGCCACCTTTTTAGGGACAACTTGAACTGGACTTACCCACTTGCTATCACTAATGGAATATATAATACCATTATTAAGCAACTTAGTTATCTCTTTCCTAATACATCTTTAAGAGTGGGATTTAATCTATTTTGACCTTCAATGGAAGGCATAGCATCATCCTCTAAAAGGATTTTATGCATTCACACATTTGGGTTAATACCCTTTAAATCATTTATAGAATAACCAATAGCACCTCTATGACTAAGTAACATATCACATAAAGCATTAACATTATTCTTAGGAAAAAATGAATTCACAATAAAAGGAAAATTAAAGTTAGAGTTAAGAAATGCATATCTTAGATTGGATGGCAAAGGCTTAAGCTCTAACTTTAATTCTGCATTTGGTGAAGTAGACTCTGGATCATCATCCCTCCTTAATGGTTCAAACCTTGAAGTTATATGAGGAGGAAAGTATGAAGTTGCCTTCATAAGTTTCACATTAGCTTCTTGCATCATATAGGGCTCAATAGGATCTTACCTTATACACTCATGCATCACTTTATCAATGCATTCATCAATAATATCAAGTGAGTCTATTCTACTTGCCACTTCAATTTGTGTAGTCTTTATCATCTTGAACACATCAAATACCATATACTCATTATTCACTTCCAAAGTGATCTGCCTCTCTTCATGTTAATGATCACACCCGCCGTCACCAAAAATGGTCTTCTAAATAAAATTAGGATTTCAAGATCTTCTTCCATGTCCAAAATAATAAAATCAGAAAGTATAATAAATTTACCCACATTGGTTGGCACATTTTTAAGGATGCCAAGTGGATAAGTGACAGATTTATTTTCCATAGAAAGACACATATTTGTAGGCTTAAACTCTCCCAAGTTAAGCCTCTTATAGATGGAGTAACACTAGCACCAATATCACATAAAGCTTTATCAAAATGAGTAATACTAATTACTTGAGGAATAGTAAAATAACCTGGATCCTTAAGCTTTGGTAGAGACTTGGAGTATATAGCCTTGGATTTTTCAACAAGAGAAACTAATCTATACTCCTCAAGCTTGCTCTTATAGTTAATGATATCCTTCAAAAACTTAGCCTATACTGGCAAATCTCTAATTGCATCCATAAATGGTATAGTAATGGTGATTTCCTTAAGATAATCAAGAAATTTGCCAAATTGCTTGTCCAAGGTACGCCTAATGAACCTTTGGGGAAAAGGTAGTGTTTTAAGATCTACCTTGGGTTCATCATTTTTGGGTATGGCATTTTCCTTTTTACTCTTCTTAACACCTTCATCATCACCTTTACTAGCCTCCACCTCTACCACTTCATCATCATCAGTGACTTTCTTACCCTTACTAGCAACATTTTCAACCTCTTTACCACTCCTCAAAGTAATTGCTTGGCAAGTCTCTTTTATTGTAAATTTTGGTTGGCTTGGAAGCTTTTCCAAGGGTTTAGAATTGGAAGAAGAGGCTTGTTGAGCAATTTGGGTTTCAAAGATATGATTATGAGCAGCAAATTGTTCAAGCTTAGAGTTAATTTTCTTGAATTGCTCCTCATTTTACTTGTTAATAGTAATTTATTGGTTAATGAATTGCTCCATAAGAGTTTCAAGGTTGGATTTAGGTTGGGTAGGATTGAAAGCTTATTGTTTCATGGGAAATCCGAGTGGATTTTATGGTTTAGTGTTTAGGTTAAGTTGTGAAGGGTTAGACCATAAAAAATTGGGATAGCTCCTCCATTGAGGGGTATAGGTGTTTGAGATTGGTCCATTTCTTTGGTTGAAACCTCCTTGCAAATAGTTTACTTCCCCACTAGAACTCATATTGCATTCATCATATGCATGAGCACCTCCACATAATTCACAAGTTGAGCTAGCTTTTTCAACAGAATTAATTTAAACCTTACTTACAAGCTTTGTCAAAGCATCCACCTTGGCATTCAACATATTTATGCTATCTAACTCAAGCATTCCTTTTCCTTTCACCAAAGTAGTTTCATCATCCATGTAGCCATGAGATGCTAGTTCTTCTAACAAAGTAGTAGCTTCCGTTGGTGTTTTGTTCATCCATTTACCACTAAAGGATGCATTTACAATACTCCTAGCATCATCGGATAGCCCATTATAGAAAATTTAAGGAATCATCCAATCGGGCAACCCATGATGAGGACATTGCCTTTGAAGCTCTTTGAATCTCTCTCAAACTGCATAAAGTGTATCTTTTTTGTTTTACGTGAAAGTGCTAATCTCATTACGAAGCCTAGCCATCTTGTGTGGTAGGAAATACTTGTGAAGGAAAGCTTGCTTCAATTAATCCCATGTAGTAATAGAATTGCTAGGTAAACTAGCAAGCCAAATCTGAGCTTTGTCCCTCACAGAAAATGGAAACAACCTTAGCCTTATTGCATCATCTAAAACATTGTTGATCTTGAAGGTTGCACACACATTAAAAAAAGTGAGGATGTGAGCATATAGATCCTCTTCTGACAAACCTCCAAACTGATTATTTTGCACTATTTGGATGACACTTAGCTTGATTTCAAAATTGTTGTTGGCAATAGTTCGAGCTACAATTCCTCCAGAATTTTTAGTGATGTCCGGTAAGGCGAAATCGCCTAGAGTTCTTCTTTGCAGTTCAGCCATATTTACTTGTCTTTGTTCCCTATGCAAATGATGAAAGTACATTCAATTCCAGGGTCAAAGAATAAAATATTACTAGAACTACGAGCACGTCGTATAGAAAATCACAAATAGAACGAAAATAAAAGTATAAAAATATATAGACAATAATCAAAATAAAAAAATTAAAAATAATTAAGCTATCTAAAATCCTAAAGCAACCGTTTTCTATCCTAAACTAATATTAATTTCAAAATAGTTTATTTCCCAATAACGGCACCAAATTCTGATATGGGTTAGAATGTATACCCTAGCTTCTATGGCTAAATATAGGATAAGCAAGGAGTCGAACACAAAGAATACGGGGAAATCAAGTATTAATCGGAAAAATACTAAGATGAATAGGCTTACCAAAAATCAAGTTGTAGTAAATCAAATTATAAATCTAATTAAATAACAAACTAACTAAAACATGTAATCAAACAAAAATATAATAACAACAATATTCAAAGAAAACGTAGGTGGAGATTACAACATAGAATAGAACAATGAATTATTAACATAAAATAATTATATTAATAATGAATGCAATAATTTGAGAATGTGACCTAAAATCCTTAAGAGTAACTCTCGTTGTCAAATAAGAGCATTTCCATTTAAAGTCTACAAGCACTCTCGTGTCATTGTAGAGATAAACAAAATCATGAAGTTCTTTGCCAATTCTTTGATCCCTCAAAGTGGATTTCTTGTCTGCAGTAACTTTCCTATCCTTTAAGTGAAATCAAATGTAATTCCATCAAAAATCCCAACTCTCGTTGTGAACCTTTAACTAAAACATCAGATATGGTGATCAAGCATATATAATACATTTAAGTACTCAATTGAAATCAAATTATTCATTCAATAATGCAAAACAATTAATATAATTCATTGAAACTATCATCCATTACAATTCCAACCCACTAAGCAATTAGCCTAGATATATAATGAATAATAACACAAACACAATAAAATAATATTAACAAACAAAATAATTATAAAAAGGAAGAGTTAAAAATACTTAGAAATGAATTTAGAGTCTCCAATAATCTCTTTTGATAATAACTTGATGAATGAAAATGTCTACAAGGCAAATGCTCATTTGATCTTCCTTGAATATCAACAAATTTAAGTTCTAACTACTTTTTGTCTCTCAAAATAATAATCTCTAATTATCTAATAATATCTTCTATATTCTTTGTAGAAACAAAATAAAGTACTTGTATATTCTGAAGTTGATAGCTAAAGGGTACAAGTTATGTCAAACTAAAAGCTACAAGTCTTGATGAAGAATCATATTGCTTCAACATTAGTAGTTACTTCAAGGGTATTTTTGGCAATATAGACAAGTTAATTATTTCTAGGTGTCTTCATGGAAGTTATATCTCTCTAAAGTATCTTTTCATAGCAACTAGAATCACTCAAATCTAAGTTTTGTAGAGGAAGTTATGGCTGAAAGAGTACAACATAGTCTGAATAGTCGTGTCCCTTCACACTGTGCCGAGTCGTGAATCTTGTGCCGACTAGTGATAGTTCCATTTGGTCAAGACTCATGAAAGACCAGGGTAAGGGTGCCGAGTCATGACAGTGCACATTAATGCCGAGTAGTGATAGTCCACATACACTCCAAAGCTTGCTTCCTTCATTCCTTTGACCATGAATCACCTCAATATGTCCATATAACTTTCACAAGCTATAAATCAAACTTTAAAATATCTATAAGTCATTCAAATTCATATAAATTCACCAAGAACAATGAAGACCAAAAGCATTTGTAATTATTAATAAAATGCATGAAAACTAAACTAAAGTATGAACTAAATGCAACTTAAATATGCATAAAACATACTATATGCTAATTGCAATGTATCACCAACCCGAAGCCAGCCAAGAAAGGGGTCTTTTTGTGAACATGTTAAACATTTGATCTTTTGATGATAAAGGAACTAAAGGAGGGATTGATGTATGAAAGGTTGAAAAGCAAGGGGAGGTCAAATATGTGGCGTTAGCTGAATAGGAAAAGGGGAAGAAAAAGGAAAAGTTAGTTAAGAAAGAAGAATATGAATCTGAATCTGAAGTTGAAGATGAAAAAGAGGAATAACCAAAGAAAGAACCACCAAAGAAAACTGAAACTGTGACTAGTATCTGGGAGCTTTTGATGCAGTCTAAGATCCATAGGGATGCTATGGTCCAAGTCTCAAATGAGAGAAAGGTTTCAACCAGCACACCCCCGGAACAGTTCGTAAGCTCTTTGATGCAAAGACCTAAAAGGGCTATTGTCTTCATAACTGAGGATTTGCCATTGGAAAGAAGGGACCACTATAGAGCTTTATTCATCAAAACTAAAATTAAGGGAAAAATGACATGTTGTGTGATGGTTGACAATGGGTCGGCCATAAATGTGTGTCCCTTAAAGATACTGCCGAGGCTTGGTTTGACTACTACTGATACAGCCCAGTAATGTGATTATTAAGACATATGATGACACTAAGAGATTAGTAGAGGGCACATTTAGGGCATTAGTTAATACTAGGCCTATTAAAGCTTGGGTTACTCTGCACATGATTGATATTCAAGTCACTTTTATAGTGTTATTGGGGAGGCCATAGTTTCATCCCTTAGGAGGAGTTCCTTCTACTGTTCACCAAAAGATTAAGTTTTCGTATGAACGAAAGATAGTCATTGTTACTGCTAAAACTGAGGCAGCCATTGCAATATTAAAGTTGGCTCCTACAGAGATTCCTCTGAATCCAGGATTCAAAATGTGCATGATTTATGAAGATTCTATTGAGGAGAATTTTGAACATGATGAAAGGAATAAACTTCCTGACAGGATTAGGACTGGGGAGAAATCAGACTGGACCACCAGAGTTTATGGAAGCCAAGATACAGATTTTGAAGCATGGGCTTAGTTATCATGAAGAGAAAGATGGACTAAATAGTGAGGAATGGACACTCTAGGAAAAATTTACACGGGAGGGGAATTACTGTCCTTATAAGGGTAAACCAGACCTCTGTTTCTTGAAGGAAGGAAGGTCCCTAAATTTGAGATTTTTGTTGATTATCTAACTAAGAAGAGTATGAATGGATAAGAAGTACCAAAAGAATTGATAGTAGAGGAGGAAAATGCTACTGTTGCTGTAAAGATCGCCACTGGAAAAAGGGATGCTGAAAGGAAAGCTGAGGATGCTGTTGTTGAAAAGGACACTAAAGGAAAAGAGGTTGCTACAGAAAGAAAAGGAGACTGCTACTGGAGATGCTGGTCAGAGTGAGGGTGTGGCTGTGGACTTAGAGACCTTCATCCAAAATTCCTTTATTGATTCTTTTTATGATGACTTTACTGTTTCATTAGCTGAATTGTTTGAAACTGATGATTTACTTTATTCTAAAGTGAATGCAATGAAGTCTGATTTTGCTTACTTGTGTGATATCTTTCCTAATGGTTATTCCCATTATGATGATCATTTTATACATATATTTGACACTAATTCTATGCAAACTGAAACATTTAATTTAGGCACAATTGAGAATCCTAAAAACATAATAATTGCTTCTGACCTTACTCCTGATGAGAGTGAAAAAATGAAAGAAATATTAATAAAAAGATAGAAAGTATTTGCTTGGGGCTATGAGGATATGTTAGGGATAGATCATGAGATTACAGAGTATAAGATCCTATATACCCTTATATCATGCCAGTTAAACAGAAGAGGAGAAGATTAAAACCAAAATGGGCACTCCTGATTAAAGAAGAAGTTGAAAAGTAGTGGAAAGTAAAGTTCCTTGAAGTAGTTGATGATACAAAATGGCTTGCTAATATAGTTCTGGTACTTAAGAAGGATGGAAGGGTTAAAATGTGCGTTGATTACTAGGATTTGAATAAGGCTTGTCCAAAAGATGACTTCCCATTACCCCATATAGACACTCTAGTGGATAGTACAACTTCAAGTGCAATGTATTATTTTATAGATAAGTTCTCAGGGTATAACTAGATCATGATGGCTGAGGCAGATAAGTTAAAAACATTATTCGTAATTGAGTGGGGAATTTATTGCTACTTGGTGATACCGTTCGGATTAAAGAATGTTAGGGCAACATACCAGCGGATAGCTACTACCTTACTACACGATATGATCCACAAAGAGATTGAAGTATACGTGGATGATATGATGGTTAAGTCTCCAACTAGAGAAGGACATTTTGAAGCCTTAGATAAGTTCCTGAATAGAGCTGAATGGTACAATTTAAGGTTAAACCCGAAGAAATATGTATTTAGTATAGCTTCGAGTAAGTTATTAGGTCACATAGTCAGCAAGAGAGGGATAGAGGTTGATCCAAATAAAGTGAAAGCTATCAGTGAGATGCCAGCACCGAGAATAGGAAAGAAGGTAAGAGGGTTTATAGGGCATTTGTAGTACATCAGCCGGTTCATAACTAAGTTAACTACGATATATGAACTAATATTCAAGCTACTCAAAAATAATTAGCCAGTAGTGTGGGATGACAGATGTCAGCAAGCCTTTGAGACTATTAAAAAGTATCTAATGAAGTCGCCTGTACTACAACCCCTGAGACTGATAAAGCTATTAATCTTATACTTGGCTATAGAAAAAGGAAGCTGTAGGAGCAATGCTAGCACAAGAAGATTAGAATGAAGTGGAACATACTGTGTACTATTTGAGTAAGAAGTTTTTACCTTGTGAAGCCAATTACAACTTAGTAGATAAGACATGTCTATCAGTTGTGTCGATGACTAAGAAGCTTCAACATTACTTCCAATCCTATAAGATTCAAGCAGTATCAAAGCATGATCCTTTAAAGTACCTCCAGCAAACTCCTTCTCTTATAGGAAAGTTAGTTCACTGGTTAGTGCTACTTACGGAGTTCAATATTGAGTACCTGTTGAGAAACGTGATCAAAGGAAGGGTGATATAGCACAAAAATGCATACTTATTTAGTAGTATTTCAGTAATTATGTTGTTTTATTTTGGTTGTGATTTTGTGTTTTTATATTTTTATTATATAATTTCTATCTTCCAAATGCCTTTTATGTGTGTTTGTATGTTTTAATGTGTT